>FIZT01032832.1:0-12791 GCA_900065295.1 Paracoccus marginatus
GGTCGTGTTGGGTATCATCGGATCGGGAATTAGACGTAGATTTTGAATTTGTTATCATTTTTTATTCAAAGTTGATATTTTTCAAAATAATAAGAAAAGCTCATTTTTGGGGGATGTTCCACCCCCTTAAGAAATTTTCCTCCGCACTTGGGGCTCTTGGGTTTCATGGGGTAACTATTGGGACCTTTCTGAATATATTCCCGCAAAAAACCCGCTGTTATAAATTTTTTTCCAGTTTTTTTGTAATTTCCCTGGATTAAAAGCCTTTTAGTGTCTTTTATTTATGTTATCAATCGCCCGAGGTTGTCATTTTGAGCTGAACATGAACTGCACGCATAGATTGGTTTATTACATACTTATCCTATATGAGTTACTTTTTTCTCACATAAAAACTTATAAATTATTAATTATTATATTATGACAGAGTTATTTAAAATCGAAGAAAAGCACTTGGGATGGTAATTAACGATTTTCAACTCTTTGGAACAGAACGATTTAATTTTGTGGAAAAAGTCACCCAGAGTAGGTATTAGTCAAATTGGCTTTCACGTAGGTATTGTGTTGGAACTTGGAAAAGAACAGTTATTTGATGCATCGAGTTGCATAGTAATTTATGGTATTATTTCTATCAATAACAATAAAAATGCGTATACATATGTATATGTACCTAATATCTACATGTGTTCGTCATTAACAATTCGTTAGTGAACCCTTTTGCCTCTATTGTATACTGTACGCGATGCTGTTTGAAAGGTGTTGCATTTCCGGCCTCAGTCGCGGAGGAGTCAAGAGAATCTTTGTTATGCCTTTTCGTCTTTAAAACACCATCAGAAGACCACCATTACAATATACATTGCGTTGCTTGTACGTAGCCTCGTAGGTTAGGGCTAGTACCGTTTTACTGGGTTAGATGGCGTAACACAAGGACGCTATAGGTAGGTTTCATCTGGAAAAAACCTCCTCAGAAAATCTAGATGGACAAATTTGAAAAGCTAGATAAAATTTGCGAATTCAGACTTATGCGATGAAAAACAATATACTTAATATTTATAATTAAATTGATAATTATATATATGCGTACAAATGTTCTACCGCCTAAAGTAGGTAGGTATGCAGATATAATTTATTAGCCTGGTACCCCTAACCTATACGTACGAGTAGCATCTCCAATAGATTTCCAATTTGTAGCTATAGTTCAAAAACTTTTAGCAAAAAGCTTATAAGCTTCTTATCAGTACACAAAAAGTTTCAAGTCTGGCAACGTCTGTAAGAACGGTTTCCGGACGGCGCTACAACCAAGTCATGCTCTGATGTGCACTGGTACTTACTTGATCGTCATTATTTTAGAAACTGTTTCGTTTGTACTAAAATGTATGCATATAGTGTATTGGTGGTAGTAAACTACATACAATTCATACTGTCGCGCGGTTTGTCCTTCATTTTCCGTTAACAACAATTTTCTCACTCCATTCGTAGAACAATACGAAATACGATCGATGTACGAAAACGTGCGCTGTACTTAGGTACTTAATTACATTTATGTGTACTTTGTCTGGCGATACCGTTACGTTTATCTTTGTATAAGTGTTGTTTTTTTTTTTATTTTTTTATACTTTTTAAATTTAAATTTACAAACATGTGTGACTATAGATGAAATAGTTACAGAAACTTGGTTAATTGATAGAATGAAGAGTAAGTACATAGGTACGTATGCAATGCATCCTGAACTTTTTTTGAATCGGGATATTCAACTGCAAAAAAAACTTATACCTATCCTACTCAGTAAGTAAAGTACTCACTTACATTGATACATGACTAATTGAATAGGTAGATAGATAGATAGATAGATAGATACATACATACATACATAGATGCATCCAGCCAGTTATTAATCTACCGGGTGTCCGGTTGATTCTGGCCCCCCGTAATGACATTTTCAATGAGAACTTCGTAGGTTGGCAGTTCTGACCAATGTAAATAGATAGCTGCAATGCTGCCAACCTACGATGTTTTCATAAAAAATGTCATTAGGGGGCTAGAATCAACCGGACACCCGGTATAAACATTTTATTTCTCAAATTTCGTTCAACTTGTTTGGATGTAAAATATTTAACCTATAGCTAAGACAAAGGTCTTGATATTATGAATTTATTGTTGGTAATTTTCAGGGTGGAAAAATTATTTGGAGCCCACACAATCTGGAAAATAGAAGTTAAAATCCATCAATCAGTTAGACTTATCGTGACGCATATTGAGCTAACGTTTTCTTCGGTTAATTAATTTTTTCGTTACAGGATGGTAAAAAAAAATCAACCACAATTGCTCGAACAAGTTTCTCGTTGCGGCATTACACGAAAACCGTGTAATTATTCACGGTCTGAGGCCAGAAGAAAAGCAACATTGTTAAAAAATAAGAAAACGTAGACGTGGAGGAATATTTTTTATGAAGCACCAGCGGCACAGTGTGACTGAACAGCCAATATTCGATACCACAGTCTGGACAATATTGACTAGCGGGTGCAGTGGCGGGTGAAGTAGGCGGCATCGCGGAGGCCTTGGCAGATAGAAATAAAAGTCGAGGGTTAAGATTGTAAAGTACACGTTTCTTCGTGAATAGAAAATAAGAATAAAAAAAAACTTGTTACACTGCATGACCCCTTCCTGCATGATGACTAACAAGACCTCTCGAATAGCAGGCCGAGATTAAGATTTTTACGCTGGTAAAGAAAAGGCAACATGATAATGATAGAAGGGTATGTAGGTAGGGTACAGGTTGAACGAACTTATTTATACACGGTTTAAGGTTCAGGGTGTGTTTGGTTCATTCGCTAAGCCATTAGATGCGTTGTTCAAGTCTCAGGTTTTCTTTCGCTCGCATGAGAACCTATTTCAAATGCTCTGTAATGGTTTTTTCCATATAATATGAACCGAACATTACACGTAGGTGATGATAATGCGGAGGCTGGCTGCATAATTAGGTGCACCATCGATATTGGTTGCTTAGTTTCGTTACTAAAAATATAAATTAAAAGGAAGATGGCGTTCACGGGCGAATCTAGAGCGCAAATTTTGGGAAGGAACCCGGATGACTTGAACTTTTGACGTTATCCGAGTATTTCCTTACTCTTTTATCAAGTTTGGAATTTTTTTGAACGCATTTCGTAACTTTTTTGAAAATCATTTTCATTCAACGTGGACTGATTTAAATACGTGCGATCTACACAAGCAGGTGAACATTCTCAATATCATTGCCTACGGTAAAATGAAGTCGTTCGAACGTTTCAACCCAAAAGGTGACGTATGAGATGAGGTTAGTGTCCGAAATAGCTTCGAGGATCAATGCTTAGTTATTTATCCGTACTTGTAGTCATATTATGCGTAGTATAATCAAATTTTAAGGTGATTTCATCCAAACTTTAGTTTTTCTTGGCGTCTGTGATTGCCCTCGACTTCACAGCTGCTGAATGAAATTTCGTATCATCCTTCCTAATAAATACCTCTGCATCCTGTACTATCAGAAACGTTATTTTGAGGAGTGAATAGAATAGTCAAAATTGCTTTTGAGATTTTTAAAATTCACAGTGTGGCGAACCGGCGATATTTCATTAAACAATACGAACTCTTAGTGTTTCGCCTGCTAACTTGCAAGACGCAAACGTGCGTTTTGCAAGTTGATAAATTTGCGAATCATTTCGCCGTGTATATGCAAAATGTTTTTTGGCAAGTACCTACTGCCTATCGTAGCTCCGCTACGCCCCGCGCCACCGTTTTGATTTCATAAGCAAAGAACAAAAGCAATGAAAGAGCGTATTATTTTTCAAAATTCGTATGTACTAACAGCTAGGGCCAGTAAAGAAATTTCAAATAGGTAGATTTAAGTATATTTTTTTTAAATTGTAAGTTTTATGCTGTTGTGCTAATAAGTAATATTTTTTTCAAAAAACAAGTAGCTACCTACTGAGTAACCAATTAAAAATTTCTTACCCTTTTATCTAGTTAACCCAATCAATTTCAACTCGATTTTTAGAAAATCATTTTAAAGTTGTAATTTAATTTTCAAAAAATATCCCTAATGATTCAGGACTGGTTTTCTTGAACACTTGTCTTATTTGACTGCTCTAAGGATCGTAAAAATGTCACCATCAACTCCGCTGTTGCACTCTGACGCAGTTACTTCGCGTTCGAAATTCACTAAACTTAGGTAACACAGTTTCCTAAACCAAGTGGTATAAAAAATTTTACTTCCAAGTGAGCATAATATTTTATTCAGAATCTTTTTCAAAGGTGATAAAACTAAATAAAACTCTATATTCACCGCAGTGACTGTAAAAAAAAAAAAAAAAAAAGTCAAAGAAATTAACGCATACAACCCCTCCAATTTACAGTTTTACAAAACCAACAACAGCCATCACCCCTGGTAAAAAGATTTAGGTAGGTAGGGTACGTTGTTGGTTTTTTTAATACATGCTTTTAATCGCGTCGAACCTGTGAATGTGAAAACAAAAACCATCAAAACAGGTAGGTACTTGACCCAAACAGGTGCTCAACTTTTTACATTATACGGAATACGTTCAAATAACTACAGAGACAAAACGTATCTGTGTGTGACGAAGAGAAAAACGTTGCACCGTTGTGCATATACCCGTATGCTGTGAAAACAGGTATATGTTTGGGACAATGCGTCAATCTGGCGTTCGCGTACGGCGAGCACGGGCAGAGAGGAAGGGAGTTATGCAGACGTGTTGAATAACCCTTCCCAACCATCGGACAAACGCCAAGGTCAACACTCAGGACAAAATCAAACCGTGACCCAGACGATGCGCTGCCGGGAAGCATTACTTCGTACTAAAAGAAATATGGCAGCGATTCTACATTGAAAAAAATCGATGCGATCCAAATGTATCATCAGAAATATAAAAATGATCATGGACTGATGTTCAGTTAGGTTTTACATCGTGGCTTTGCTACATCTCTTTCTTCGCTCCGCTTTGGGATAGTCAATTCGACGGCAGTTTGATGATGAACAGATGATCCATACACTATATATGTATAATTGTGTATCCCATCCCTGTGATAAACCAATACGAATTCGAAAACTACTAGAATCCAACAACCTCCAACGAAATGGCCATAAAAATTGCTGTTTGCCAAGATACATACGAGTACCTATAACATGAGAAAAATTTCGAACAAAACAACAAAAGTCCATGTATCGCAGGTCTAGGCAGTAGACAGACACCTCCTTCAGTCTTCGTTCGCATAATTGTGAGGCTATACGCTATACGTATATGCTATGCGAGCTTACTTTCTCGGCATTTCGGCAATAAAAACTGAAACGAGTTATATTCGAATAAGAAGATTATTTTTATTAGGTTTTTATATAAATATGATAACTTCGGGCTCCATTAATCATATTACAGAGCCTCAGCGAGGGTCTGCCAAAGAAGGTGGAAATTATTAAAATCTTTTTCATGCAAGCAACACAGCGAAATAAAAGCGTATACACCTATTATATTATGCGTATATGTAGGGGGAAGAAGTCGAATGTAAGAACCCAAAGATAAAATATTAGGGTAAAATAACGCGGGAGGATGATAGTGCAGGGAAGCAGACACCTGTTCGAATGCAAACTCAACCCTTTTGAAGAGAGACGGAATTTTTCCCACACCCTACGAACATTAGATAGACGCGATTACTACCCCTCAAGCCTCGCAATGCCAGACGTAAAAAGTGTTGTTAGAATTCGTTCTACTCAGGGACGTCGACTTCATGCTTCGAAGGACTTGGCAGAAAAAAAACTAAAACCGTGAAGTTAATTGAGATGAACATGACGCGACAAAAATATCAAATTGACTAGTCCGCATCATCAGATGGAGTAGGTAGGTACAACAAAAATAAGCATTTTTATTTCAAGGTCGATTTGCTTGTTTTTTTTTTCGAGTAAAGGTATCTAGACGTGAAGAAATGTTTTTGATTCGGTAACGAAATGGTGAATATTTTCAGGACTAGGAGGTATACCTAAATAATGATAGATGACCCATTCGTCGCGTCGTGTTGTCGACATTATTAGGGTGGACATTGGACAAGCTGCATAATCAAAAGTACCTACCTACACATACACAAGTTGAAGTTTAAAATAAAAATAGAAAATTATTCCATATTACTATAAGAGCGCGCTTATTAATTTTTTGAAAGTTGCATTTTCTCATTGCGTTCATAAACGGAAGCGTGGCTTGGGTCTTGGTCAATACATAAGAGATGCTGTGACCTGTGACGTCACACTATGGAATTTGAATACACGGTACAACCGTGAAACCATGTTTTTCTGCGCTATTTTATTTTTCTAATAATATTTCATGTGCTTTTTTAAAAGGATTGTTTCCAATTCTTCTTTCTCATTCTGAATAATTTGTAAAATTTTTGGAAATATGTATACACGAGAAACAATTTTTACAAAATGTTCCAATCTTTTTTCTGTTTTGTTTTTTCGTCTCATTTTAAAAGTTTTGTATGGAAAGTATTCTTCAAGAATTATAGGTAAGATATTTAAATTTTCAATAAATAGTTCGCAAAGCACAAAAACTGAATGTTTTCTGCTACAATAACGCTATTAAAAACCGTTCAACAAAATCATGTTAAGAAATGCCATTGAACTATAGTTCAAAAATTATAAGACAAGAATGTCTAGTTTTTTAAGCTCTTCAAGTGTTGTCGGGGAAAAAAATTTATAGCCCAATTTTTAGGAGAATTGAATTTTTTCAAAGAATGACATCATTTGGTTCAATACTTCAATTTTTATTTTTATAAAGTTAGCAATTAAGCATAGTACATGCTAGAGGATGAAATTCGCATTGGAATAAGTACATATTTTTTCCCACGTCGCGGTGTCTGTAGGATAAAATGATTTTCGCACTTGATAAAATATTTCAGAGTAAGAACGTAAATCAATGTCAAAAAGGTGGATTTCCAATTATGTTTGTTTATTTTCAGCCGAGCCAAACGTTTTTTCTATTATTTTTCATACGATCTTATAATTAATCACAATTTCTCGAGACGAACATTCCTCTTACCACCCCCTCCCCCAATATTACCCATCTTGAGTTCGCGTTTCACCTGTGCTAGGTGAAAAAAAGGGTTTATAGTTTAAACTAAGTCAGATATTATACTGAAACAAGTAGCAGAAACCTGTAATTGATAATTTTCAAACAAAAGACTGACAGGATAAAAATGAGGCGTGTAAAATTTTATACAATGAACGTATTATGCTTTTTCACTTTCCCGCTGTTTTATGTTGGAATTCGTTGTTAACTCACAATAATAAGGATACGCGAATTATGAAACGTGAAATTTTTCAACAGAATTTCCACGCTTAATTCGCCCTCATGTGTGAGCAGCTAGATGAATTTCTGAGTGATCATTAATATCGAGAGAACGCAGGGATAATTTCATCAAAAAAAAATAATAATAATAATATATTAATAATAATATGCATTGAAAAAAGTATACATTGTACGTAGGTATCGTATGTATGAGAGGTTAGAAAGTGTTAATGTTATAATACTTACTACTATACTACTCAATTCATTCAACATACTTAACCTCAGGTAGCTAATACGCAAAATCACTAGTTACTACCTACTTATGTATCTATTGAAAACATTCGTTTTATTTAATACTTATAGCAAAACGGGTAGGTACTTATACACTTTTAGCACTGTTCACAGTTCACACATTGATGGGTATTTTTCTGACTCATTTCTTTGTAAGTTATGCCGCAATGAATGAGGCACACTTCCGCAAATCTTTCCACCTGCGAAATAGATCACATTGGGAGTTCTTTTATTAGTATGGTCCCATTACAAAAATGTCAAGAAGGCGCCTACAACATCGACTCTCTAGTTGTCTACAAATCCCAATCTGTCAATCGTTATTAAATAGGACCTGCCGCTGGCTCCCGTTTAATAGTTTAACAAGCCAAGATTTACGGTCATTTGACTTCAGGCTCGCAAAATTCACGAAAACGAACTCCCGCTAAGAATGGCAAAACGTTCCTGGAATTTCTGCTCCATAATTATGTTAACAATGACAACCTCCGCCAGATCGTTTGCTCCGTTCTTTTCACAAATAAAAGATGGTCACGCTTAAATATATTGTTGTTTTTACCCCTTTCGCACAATAATAGAACGAAAGCATTTTTATCAAGTAAGTAGATACTTACATAATAAATTGGTACAAATGTGCTGCGCTGTAATAGATCAGCCATGGGGGTTTTCGCCGTGACATTGGCACAGTTGAACGATATACAATAGACTACATGCGGAATTACATCGGATACATTCTCAAAGTACCTAACCCTTTCAATGTGAATTTTTTACTGTATATCCACTCGAAATTCTGAAGAAACACGGTGGGCCGATCTGAGAGCGAACGTAGAACAATCGTTTTTGTTTCAAATACCCATAGAAAAATCTGCAGAAAGTCAAGATAAAAACACAGTGAATTAGACTCTAAAATGCTAAGAATTTGACATGAAGTAAAAAATCTCACCCGCAACTAGAGAGTACAGTAGGTACACCTACCTACTGTGAAATTATACTTTTTAAGCAAAATTCACAATAATTTCACACTCAACACAAAAAATAAAAATAATTGCTTGCACGTCAAGTTCTGTCGAGTTAGCTCGAGTTGCAAGACAGTGTTGGCCACCACGATCACTGCGATCACCTATTAAATTAAAAGGCTAAATAGCGTAATGGCTGAAAAATAATATGACAAAATAATCGCGATCGCAGCCAACACAGCGATCACCTAAAAATATTCATATTGCATTTTTGATGATCGCATAAATCGTATCCCAAATTTCATTTTTGACAAAATTAAATGTGAACTTTAATTAAATGTCTATGGCGCAGGGAATTTTTACACATCACATTAAACACACTTACAGTAAGTACATATGTACTTTATCTGTTATCAACTTATCAATAAATTTTTTTCAAAAAAATATTTTAAAGGCCAAAATGAGTTGATGTGTTAATGTAATTCTAAGTATAAATTGTACACATTAAATTACTTTTGGTTTTCTAAATAATCATAAATGTGATGAAATTGCAAAATAGGTGTAGAAGTTCGCAGCAGTCAAAGTAGAAATGATAATGACATCCCGCACCTTGCATCTTCAAAAAGAGTCGTTGATGTAATTCAAGTCATTCTAGTTATCAAGAATATGCTCGTCGTACACACGCTTTTGGAAATCCTCTTCATCGAGAGTGAGAAAAAATTCCATGTTCATATCAACACTTTACACTTTACCTTCCCTTGAGTAGATATCGTAGAAATCAGCTACCCAACATATCGCATTGTAATTTATTTCAACTGTGCGTATAAATATTATACGCCAGACACTGACTGTTGGAAACAGTGATCATCATTACCCCACCCAGACATTTTATTCTCCTTTATGCGTCATTTCACCTTCGTCTTGCCAGACGTCGAGTAAACCACCCTCCATCGGTTATTCGCTTCAGAGCATCCCTGATCAATTCGGACCTTTGTAAAATCTTACAGGTGACGAACCTGTTTCTTTAAACTAATAAATTTCTCCGCGGATAATATCTTGTAGAGTACAAATTTCAATGTTATTCTTTTCCCAACGTTGTACAACAAATAAGTTGAAAAGGCGTTTGAGTAATCTACCTTAAAATCAATAAGCGTCGATTCTGCTGATTTGGAGATGTACATATGTTTTTTTTTAAAATAACAATAAGTTCTGTTCAATTTTTTCTGACTGTAGATGCGCTTAAAAGTGATTCTTATTTAACAGTGTAGAATCTCGCCCCGATGAGTGAAAAACTGATACTGAAATATTGGTATTGAACTGATGAACGGCGAGTCGTTCGAAAATTTGTAGCTTGACCTTTGCATTTGTGGGAAAAAGATTGCTCTAATAATCCATAATTTTTTAGCAATTATCCTTTCTAAAAAAACCAACCTCTATTCAGTTTTTTTCCTGTGTAAAAACCGCGTAATTGTACCCACCATTTTAATTGCCACTGTAAGAAAAAAAATAATAATGGTAAGTGGTAATTAGTACGCCAAATTTGAGCTTTGTTTTTGTATCCCAAAAAAAAAACCTTTATCCATTCTCGTTTAAATTACAAGGGAAAAAACACCTATTTCTGACTCAAAATTATACCATGTGTTCACCTGTACACGGGTAATCTTACAAGGAAGGTAGTTTACATTTAGCATAGGTATAAAAAATAATTTACTGTTTTCAGGTTGGCGGTAATCGATAAAACGACAGTACCTAACACACAGATGAATAATCCTCTGCGCGCGGAAGCAGCACACGAAAAAAAGGATGAAGGTATGTAGTTACTTTTTGTATTGTTGATGTTCGCTTTGGCCCGGTACTCGGTATATACCTATACGTAAGGAGGTGTAGGTAGAGCTAGCGGTCTAGCTATTCATGGTCGACTTCTGTAACTCGTTTCTCACTTCGTCCCTTTCTTGAATAATATGAATTTTTTTACAGTCTGGTTTTATGGCTGCAGGCTATGAGAAGCCGACACCACCCTTTTTTAGTACAAGTTTGCGCTCTCGGGGGGTGGCATTGGAAAATATTATGTTTAAGAAAGAGGAAGAATAAAGGATCGTCAAGAACGAAATCGTACTAATGTTTCCTATCGTGAAACAAGTGCATTGCATTATTTTCGTGTATAGTAAAGTCATATGTATCTGTAGATTATTATACATATGAAACGGTCAAAAAATCACATTATTTTTAGGGTATAAACCGTTCAGAAATATTTTAGGTACTTTTTATTTTATTTTCCATGAAAACGTGTTGTTCATGCATCGTTACCTGATTTATTAAAAGTGAAATTTTACGCAATATTGCACATTTCCGAAGCCTAATATTATTTTATTTTCATGTAATTTGTATCTAGTCGTATCTATAATTTATGTAGTCGTATCTAGTCGTATCAAAAATCTGTGACATATTCAAAATTCAATGTTCCTGCTCTTTATCTTTGCAAAATTCAACTCCCTTCTTTAAAACAAGTACATGGTTTGATGGTGTCTGTGTGATGAAGTCTTCCGCCATTAATATGTAAATTTACGAAAACCGTGTTTACAAGTGACCAATGAAATTGAAGCACAAGTTACCGGCCAATCAAGTTTAACAAAGTGAAGCGAGAGATCACGAATTTCGCAACGTGCAATTATTCGTTGAAAGATACGAAAGTAAATTCTAAACCTGTATTAAGTGGTGGGCAAAATTTTCGGTGTTTTTTGACTTGCAATAAAATGATCGATTTACCTAATGAAACGATTTGATTTTTCCTCTTGCGTGCATCACAGTCTATGCCTCAGTCATTGTGATTTTGATTTTTTATTCCAAAAAACAAAAGTCTTCGGACAAGATTAGAATTTGAAATTTGTCAAATCGAGAGTTTATTCACGATTTTTCAATTTACAGGAAATCGAAATTGTTTTAAAGCACCCGACATGACACGTTGCTTTAATTTTTTCTATTACCGTGACAATGTGGTCATTCGTGGTTAATATCACGTTTATAACACGATCCGTTAGGATGTCTCGTTGCTTTTCCGTACCATCATTGGCGAGCGCCTGGCTTCGCTCAGCCTTCCCTTCAACTTTTCGCCGGCTACTGTTACTTTGTGGTACATCTAATACGCATCACGTACGTACGTAGTGTACGCAGGTACTCTTTTGAACATCAAGTTCGGTTTCTTTTTTAATACTTTCTTGTTTCTCATCTTCGCTTACCTCCTAATTGCTATCGAAACGCTTTTTTTGTTATTTGACATTGACCAAGGAGAACTTGCAATGTTGATGTGATAGCCTACAGTGGAGGTACCCATCTTTTCGTAAACGATTTTCAGGTGTTCAAAAGATTACCGAAGATTCAAAGTAGAGTAGGATATTCGTATTGTGCTCTTAGTAGGAAGAGATGTATCTATCTAAGCATAAATAATATTCACCCTTGGTTTTTTTTTCGAATTGGATTTTTATTATAAGAAAGTTCGTCAACCTTGTATATACCTAATCATTTACTCGAAAACAACGGGTTTTACCACTTTAAATTTCCCATTTTGAAATATTGCTCAAGTATAAACAAACGAAATAATTCATCAAAAGTTCAATTTCAAAAACTATATATTCACTGAGTACAGCGATTGAAAACAATAAATAATAGAAGTTTTACGAAATTGCGTCGCGAAACTCCATCGCGTAGACATAGATTTCGAGCGTTTTTTTTTTAAAGGTGAAATGGGCTTGTTTTAAGATTTCAGTTGACGATTTTGATGCCCCCCCCCCTCCCTTAGGAAATGCAATTACGAAAAAAATGTATTTTATCTGTCAACTCCAGATTTACAATATAGATTTTTTTTTCAAAATTTTTTATGCAAGCGGAATGCCTTCAAAAATGCAAAAACCCGATTTTTCCATCCTTGAAATGATCAATGTTTGTCAACAAAATTCTCGTGATTTTATCTCACTAAATACGTATTCTTACACCGCGCTTAGCAGAGAAAAAAGAAAGTGAGTGACGCAATTTCAGAAAAAAAAAACCTAAAGGGTATAGCCCATTAAGTATGGTGAATCGGCCCTGAGAACGGATTTCGAAATTTTCTGGTGGAAATTAGTCCTTATGGTCTAAAAAACCCGTGACAAAATTTTTAGCTCCCTACCTCCTTCCTAACCTCTTTTATGGGGGTGAAACATCGATTTTCTTTGAAATTTTCGTTTTTCGTAGTTTT
>FIZT01032864.1:0-12598 GCA_900065295.1 Paracoccus marginatus
ATGTTGTAATAGCCCCTTCAATTTTGAAGTTAGGCAAAAATTGAATACATATAACAAAATTTGCTCAGTTTCTAATTTACTACTCATCCCCACTCTTGAAAAATTTTTTTTGATTCAATTTTTTTAAAAATAGCATTTGGCCCTTAAATTTTCTACATAGGCAACCACTTCGTCTAAATTTTTTTTTTAGCGGTACCTGGCTATATCCAAATTTTCAGTTTGGCAGACCACTCTCCAGACACCCTGTGTAGAGAGGAGTACTGCGAATTTTTTTCAGATTTTTTCTACAGCTTAGATGACCTTGAATTTGACCTTGAACATTGAAAATTGTTCTAGGCGGGCACAGTTTTGGGGTGGACAGAGATTTTTTTCAAATTTTCACGTTTGGTTTATTTTGAAATTTTTTAAAAAATTTCATCTAAAAAGTTTTCGATTTTTTTTTGAAAATTCCTCATTGTTCTAAATTTTTAAAAAATGAAATTTTTTGAAAATTTCACATTTTTGATGATTTTGAAAATTATTTGTTTTTTTTTCAATAGTTTTTTTTTAACTTTTGAATTTTTTTTTGGTACTTACATTTCTTACCGTTTTTTTTTTTGACAATTGAAAAAAGCTTCTTGCTGGAAAAATATGGTACTTATAATCCAAACTAAAAAAAAAAAATATTAAAATTTTTGCTTGTAAATTTTGATGAAATTGATTGTTTTTTCAATTTGACATTGCTTTTGATTGCTCTAAAAAAAAATTTTCTGCGAGTCAAATTATCCCCATCTAAACACTTCCTGCGAAAAATTTAGCAAAACTTGAAAAAATTCGATTCCCCCCCCCCCATATTTTCTTAAAAAAATTGGCTATAGAAAATGAAAATTTTCAAATTTTGCTGAAATCAATGTTTAAATGCAAGTAATTTGACCCGCTGAGACCGAATCTGGCGCTAGAATTTTCATTTGACCAATATTCTCTCTCGTACCCTCGCAAAAACTTGCAATTTTTCGGGTAAAAATTCAATTTCTGGAATTTTATTGCTTCGACGATTTCAAATTAATTATTGTTTTGAATTTAAAAAATTTTAAATGAAAAATGAAAATTTATTTTGCAAAAAATCTAAAAATTCATTCTATATTTCAGATTTCATTGGCAAAAATGGCGGCGAGCACATCCTAGGAACGGAATGCGACCAAAAAATTCTCAGTAAAAAGGAGAGTAGCGGCTTCGTTTTCAGCCCCAACTACCCGTTTCCCTACATACCGAAGACGGTATGCCGATACTTCATATACGGAATGCAAGATTACCAAAATTTGGAGCGGGTACGAGTCGACTTCCTAATGTTCGATATACCCAAAGGAGATAAGGCCGAAAAAGACGAGTAAGTTGGCATCATCGAAGAACGTATCTGCCCATAATGTACCTACGAGTATAGTAGACAATTTTCTAACCCGTGGCGGTTCATTTTCACAGATGCGGCGACCGTTATCTGAAAATTTACCTGAAAGGGCAAGAGCAAACCGACGCGTACGATAAATACGACTACGAGATGTGCGGCGATAACCAGCCAACGACCATGATCTCAGAAGGGCCCAGATTGGTGATGATATTTGCCAGCGGCGACTCGCAAGGCAGAGGGTTCAAGGCGAAGTATACTTTCGAAACAGGTACCTACAATCCTAATCCGTGTACATGTCCTGATACTTACGTAAAATTACGATTTTAACCTCGCATTCTTGTTTTCAGAATACCTGATACCTGGCACGGCGACTCCAGACGGCAGTTGTTCGTATTCGTACAAAAGTACCAGCCAAAAAAGGGGCGACTTTAATTCGCCCCGATACCCGGGCAACTACCCGAGCAGTACCAATTGCACGTATTTCTTCTATCCTACTCAAAACGAACAGGTAGCTTTGATCTTCGACACGTTCAAAGTTCGAGCCGACAATGCAAACGCTACCGTCGCACAATTCGGGTAAAATCATCTCATTTACTAATCTTTTCTTTCTATATAGTCGAGTATCTACGCAAGTTCGGTAGATTCTCACGTAAGTATTCGCTTGTTTACAGCGACGAACTCTGCCAAGAAGACTGGGTCGAGATTTACAATCTTTACAAGGACGGCACAGAGGTCAGAGTTGGTAGGTTTTGCGGGCTAACCTCGCCCGGACCTATCGAATCGTACAGAGGAGCTACCGGCATGAAAGTGTTTCTCAGAACTGACTCAAAAGACGTTTATAGCGGTTTCAAAGCGAGATATTCGTTCGAAACTGTCAAATCTATTTTTGGAGGTAATTAAAATGAATGAATTTTTTTCTTTTTCAAGTTTCGAGGGAACGTTTTCTTACGTACTCATTTCGATATTTTCAGATTGCGGAAGTAATATAAGCAACCTCGAAGATGGCATTTTGCAAAGCACCAATTATCCTATTAAATACGAATTTCCTACTTCTGGTCAAGCCACCAAGACTTGTAACTGGTTCATTACTGTGAAACCAGCCCATCAAATATTGCTCAATTTTGAAACGTTTATACTGGAAGGAAATCCGGCAGGTAGGCCGAGTTTTTCAAACGACTAAAATACCTACTCGTTTTATCCGCCATCATTACACTCGTATTGATCCTCAATTATGTATTGTATTTTTTCAGGCAGAGGATGCCCTGCAGCTGTAGTGAGATTATGGTTAGATGTTCAAGCGCCTCCTATCGAATTATGCGGTGAAAAACCACCAAACGACACCATGTTGTTTATGTCGAAAAACAATCAGGCCAGAATAAGGTATTTTTCGCTAAATTTTCACGAACTAAAATGGCGTTTTTGATTGCTTTTTAAAATATTTTCCCTATTTTTAATTTTTTAAACAATTATAAGAAATTGCAGAAATTTTCAAAATTTTGATGGATAAAAATTCCAAAAATTCGGATGTTAAGAAATGATAATGATAATTCCAAAAGTTTAAATTTGTGAGGAAATTTCAAAATTTTCAATAACTTTATTGCTTGAAAATTTTTGGAAAATTTACCAAATTGAATTTTTGAAAATTTCCTAAAAATTCCAAAAATTTGTACTCCTGAAGATTTTCATCAAAATTACAAAACTGGGATTTATGAAAAAAATTGACTATTTTTACGATTAAAAAAAAATTTGAGAATTTGAAAATTGAAATTTTCAATCGAAATTCCAAATTTTTAATTTTTGAAAATTTTAGAAGTTTTTTTTTAAAGGTTTCACGAAAAAAAAACAATATTTTTAATTTTCAAAAATTTTTTAAAAATTCCCAATTTGAAGATTTTTTTATAAATTAGAAAAAAAAATGAAAACTATAAAACTTTCATTTTTTAAAAATTTCTGGAAAACCTTCCGAATTGAATTTTTGAAAATTTCTTGAAAATTCCAAAAGTAAATTTTCATCAAAATTACCTGAATTTGAATTTTTAAAAAAAGTTTTTAAAAACTTGAAAATCTTAAAAATTTATAATTTTTGAAAAATTTTAAAATTTTTCAAAAAATCAAAAAATTCAAACTTTTAAAAAAATGTTAAAAACTAAAAAACTTCTATTTTCTGAAAATTTCAGAAATCTCTTCCAAATTGAATTTTTGAAAATTTCTTAGAAATTCCAAAAGTTTGTATTCAAGTATAAAAAATTTATTATCAAAATGACCAAAATTTGGGTTTCCAAAAAAATTTATAAATATTCTAAAAATTGAAATTTTCAATCAAAGTCCCAGAAGTTTCGATTTGAAAATTTAAAAAATTCTTAATTTGAAAATCTTTAAAAAATTTACAAAATGAATTCTCAAATTTTGGACTTCAAAAAATTCACAAAATTGGAATTTTTGAAAAAAATGTTGGAAATTCCAAAAATTTCTAAAAATTGTTAGAAATTCTCGAAATTTTAATTTCTAAAAAAGCCAACAATTTCCCAAATTTTAATTCCTGAAAAAAATGCATCGAAAAATTTTCAAACCTTGAATTTTTCAATTTAATTTCGGAAACAGTTTTTAAGAACAAAATTATTTTTGAAAATTTCTGAATAATTTTTTTTTTGAATTCTCAAAATTTGGATTTTTGAAAAAAAAATCATTTCTAAAGAGATTTTTTCTTTCCCATTTTTTTAATTGAATAAATCTAATTCATGTTTTCAAAAAATACCAATTTTCTGACCTCCTGAAGTTTTAAATTTGGTAAACTCGAAATTGCCTGTCGAATTTTTTTCGCCAATTTCCAAAAATTTCAAATTCTTGAAAATTCTAATTTTTTTTTTATTACAGTTTCGTGGTAGGAGATAAATCAGTTGGCGCCGAAGGATTCCGTCTAACGTGGACCGAAGTTTCGGTATCGTCGAGCGTCTGCAACGAATTCAAATGCGAAAAATCCAGCTACTGCATACCAGGCAAGCTACGCTGTAATAATATCTCGAACTGCGGCGAAAACGACCATTCGGACGAACAAAACTGTACGTGAATCTATCTAAGCGAATCTCGTCTCCATCTCTATCATCTTACCGCCATACTCATTTACGTATTTCTCACTGTGCTGGAAAACTTTTCGCAGGTATCGTGAACGATACGACGGACTGGATGGTGATGACGGTGACCGGAGCAGCTATCGGAGGCGCTGTCCTGCTACTGTTACTGTGCCTCATGTGTCAACGAAGGGAGCATCAGCGTCGCCACCGACACATGCTACCCGGCGGATCGGTGCATTCGTATTCCGGACATCAGCACGTATGCGACGAACTAGGTCAACGATTCGCGAGCGTCGACAGCGTTTAGTAATTAGCACCATTGCCGCGAGCGGCAATACCCGAGCCATAATTACATCTACGAAAATGATATTCAAATAAAAAAAAAAAAAACCGTTCACTTTTTCGAAGAAGTGAGCTTCGGCTTGATAGTTGCGCTACGTTTTTAGCAATACAAAAGGGCTATAATCATTTCACACGACTGATTAAATTTAATCGGTATTATAATTTGTACTATTGTTGGGTAAATAAGCGTAAACGTTTAACAATAAATACCAAATTTGATCTCTCTATACATGTTTATATACGAAAAAAAAAACACAACGACTACGTGACGTTTATAATATTGTAAAAAATTCTTCGGTTCGTTAAACATTTTGTTTTACTTTTGTTATTATATTGGACGTGATAATATAAGTAAGAGAATCGTGTTAAAGCGTTGGATAGTTCCTTTACCTCTATAAAACTTAATCAAATATCTACGAGATATTTTTAAATTACTTTTTTATACCCCTCCCCCTCCCCCACCCGAATGCCACTCGCATTTTAAAGATAGTTATTCGCGTAGATCTCTTGTTGGGTTTTTGTTTTTATTATTATTTTTTTTAAGCCGAATTTTTGACAAAAATTTAATAAAAATGCCGGCTCTTGTTTTTCGTTCGCTGTGTAGTGTTCTTTTTATTCTCTTTGTTTTGGTTTGAAAAAATGTGGAAAATATTAGCTTAATGATGTATGTAGTTTTGTGATGAATCGGTGTTGCTGTCGAATAATGTTCACGAATTATATAAATACATTGATTAATGATTTTTTAAATTATACGATATTGTTTCATTGTTCCGATTGATATTCGTTTTCGTTACGAGTACACAAATATTGTGAAATTAATAAGAATATTATTTCATTCATCAAAAATAAGTACTACGAAAGTATTTAGATTGAAAAAAAAAAAAACTTGAAGTTGAAGCAACTTGCAAAGCCGATTGAGGAAGCGAGAGAAAGTGAATTATTTAAACGAACGAATTTGCACGTATCTACACTATGACGTCAGTGACGTCATCACACTGTTCAGCCAATCAGACGCCTTCTTTGGTTTTTTCTATTTCACAGCCAACCTCTAATCGTTGAATGAGCTTGGGCGAACAACAACTGATTATAAAATTTATTTTCGTTGTTGTTATCATCAAATTAATATTTGAATTCGAATTTGAATCAGCCATAAGTGCGTTCGTAGCCGAAGTGTAATCCAATGTCCTCGATCTTTTCGATCGAATTGTCGTTAAACTGTGTACATTCCGAGCGATGAAATGTCCTACACCGAGTTAGAACACGGATACCAGGGTTTACGTAAGGATCGTCGATCGTCATATTTTCTCGGCGATACGAGCTCGATGAGAAGACGCGGCGAATACTCCGAAGACAGCGGAGATGAGAGTTACGATTGCGACCGGAAGCAAGTCATCGTTGGTATTTGTGCCATGGAGAAGAAATCGCAGTCCAAGCCTATGCGTGAGATACTCAACCGGCTGGAAGAATTCGAGTACATCAAGGTAAGTCGTTTGTTGAAATGATTACATATTTTTCACGTTGGTGTAATTTTAAAATTTTTTTATCATAATTCGATTCGAGTACACGCTCGAATAAGGTAGAATTATCAATTTTCCTAACCAATTCGTGCGATATTCATTTCCGGCAGGTAGTCGTTTTCCCCGAAGAGGTGATCATGAAACCGATCGAAGAATGGCCGATATGCGACTGCCTCGTATCATTTCACTCGAAAGGATTCCCCCTGGACAAAGCCATCCAGTACGCCGAGCTACGTAAACCGTACGTGATCAACGATCTTCCAATGCAGTACGATATTCAAGATCGACGGCGCGTATATTCGATTCTCGAAGACAACGGCATCGAAATACCACGATACGCGATCCTAGACCGCGACTCTTCCAATCCGAAGATGCACGAGCTGATCGAATCCGAAGACCACGTCGAAGTAAACGGTATCGTATTCAATAAGCCATTCGTCGAGAAACCAGTCTCGGCCGAAGACCATAATATTTATATTTATTACCCTACGTCGGCCGGTGGCGGTAGCCAACGATTGTTTAGGAAAATCGGCAGCCGAAGCAGCGTCTACTCGCCTGAATCGCGTGTACGTAAAACTGGCTCTTTTATTTACGAAGATTTTATGCCTACAGACGGTACAGACGTGAAAGTGTATACAGTGGGGCCGGATTACGCTCACGCCGAAGCTAGAAAATCGCCTGCTCTGGACGGTAAAGTTGAACGAGATCGCGACGGTAAAGAAGTACGGTATCCGGTCATACTGAGCAATACCGAGAAAATGATCTCGCGAACGGTTTCTACGGCTTTCAAACAAACCGTATGCGGCTTCGATTTGCTCAGAGCGAACGGAAAGTCTTTCGTGTGCGACGTGAACGGATTTAGTTTCGTTAAAAATTCCAACAAGTATTACGACGATTGTGGTAAAATTCTAGGTAATATGGTTCTTCGAGAGTTGGCGCCTACGTTACATATACCTTGGAATGTACCTTTCCAACTGGACGACCCTCCGATCGTACCTACGACCGTTGGTAAAATGATGGAATTACGTTGCGTCGTAGCTGTGATCCGGCACGGCGACCGAACACCCAAACAGAAGATGAAGGTCGAAGTAAGGCATCCCAAGTTTTTCGAAATATTCGAAAAATACGGCGGCCGAGCCGACGGCCACGTTAAACTAAAACGTCCCAAACAGCTGCAAGAAATACTAGACATTGCTCGCTACCTACTGAACGAGATCGAACACAAAGCCGCCAGTACGGAAATCGAAGACATACAGATCAAATTAGAGCAGCTAAAAAGCGTCCTAGAAATGTACGGCCATTTCTCCGGCATCAATCGTAAAGTACAAATGAAGTACCAGCCCAAAGGAAGGCCCAGAGGCTCGAGCAGCGACACCGACGAAGTAGCCGAGCCGAAGAAAGAACCTTCTTTGGTGCTGATACTGAAATGGGGCGGCGAACTGACGCCAGCCGGACGTATCCAAGCCGAAGAACTAGGTCGTATATTTCGTTGCATGTATCCGGGCGGTCAAGGACGTCACATTAGCGGCGACTCGATCGGTACTCAGGGTCTGGGCTTGCTCAGGTTGCACTCGACGTTTCGACACGATCTCAAAATATACGCCAGCGACGAAGGACGTGTTCAAATGACCGCCGCGGCGTTCGCCAAAGGGTTACTAGCTTTGGAAGGTGAACTAACGCCCATACTCGTGCAGATGGTGAAAAGCGCCAATACTAACGGCTTGCTGGATAACGATTGCGACGCTAGTAAACAACAGAACGTGGTTAAAGCTCGTCTGCATTCGTTAATGCAACAGAATCGCGATTTCACTTTGGAAGATCGATTGGCGATAAATCCGTGTAATTCGTTGAGTATAGGCACGGCTCTCGATATAGTCAAGAATCCGGTCAAGTGTTGCGAACGCGTTCACGAGTTGATTAAAAAGCTAATGAATATCGTACGTATTAAAAAAGACGATCCTAAAACCAAAGACGCCATTTTGTACCACGGCGAAACGTGGGAACTGATGGGACGACGTTGGGGTAAAATAGAGAAAGATTTTTACACGAAAAATACCACCTTCGATATTTCCAAAGTGCCGGATATCTACGACTGTATCAAGTACGACCTTCAACACAACCAACACACGTTGCAGTTCGACCAAGCCGAAGAATTATACATTCACGCCAAATATTTAGCCGATATCGTCATCCCGCAAGAATACGGACTAACGATGAACGAGAAACTCAGTATTAGCCAAGGTATTTGTACGCCGTTGTTGAAGAAAATCAAAGCAGACCTGCAGAGGAACATCGAAGACGACGATATGCTCGGCGAGACGGTAAACAGACTGAATCCGCGTTACTCGGACGGCGTCTCTAGTCCCGGACGTCACGTCAGAACGCGCTTGTACTTCACTAGCGAAAGTCACATTCATTCGTTGCTGAACGTGCTTCGATTCGGCGGACTCATCACGAAAGACTGCGACGAACAATGGAGTCGAGCTATGGATTACACGAGCACCATTTCCGAGCTGAATTACATGTCGCAAATCGTCATCATGCTATACGAAGACCCTACCAAAGCGTTAAATTCCGAAGAACGGTTCCACATCGAGCTGCATTTCAGTCCGGGTGTGAACTGCTGCGTCCAAAAGAACCTACCACCGGGACCCGGCTTCAGACCGCACAGTCGTAACGATCATTCGGTCAAAGAAAACGAAGAACAAGACGAATCAGACATGAGTATGTTGGAAACAGACGTCTTTCAGCCGATATCGCCCGATCGATCGGTATCGCCGGATACGCACGAAGACACCCCGATGGACGTGGACGGTGCCGGAGACGCTTCCAAGTCGGCGTTCCGTTCGACGATGAAAATATCCGAGCCTATTCCCATCTCCGGTAGTCGTAACGATCTCGAGACTATGGCAGAAGAGGAAGACGCGGCCAGTACGTTACGTCGTATCACGTCGAACGATTTCAAAGAACATAGCCAGAGTAGACTACGTAACAAGGTACGACTCGTCTTACCAGATCACGAGCACCGATCTCGTAGCTACGACCAGCAAACCGTCAAGAAACTAAAAGACAAAGACGACTCGACGCACGATACCGGATCGCGTTGGCATCGTCACAGTATCGGTCACATGAATTACCTCAAAGATTCATCGTGCGATACAACCAACCATCGCCACGAGCCGCATCCACCTAGCCGCGGCCACGTCATCAGCAGTTACCACATATGCAGATATTTCAACACCACTCCGGGCTCTACCAATAGTTTATTTAGCACCGCCGTAATCAGCGGATCCTCCAGTACACCTAATTTAAGAGATATGTTACCAAATAACGCCTCCGTATCGGCAGCCATCGAAGGCTGCGGCGGCGTACCGGCCATTAGACCTTTAGAAACTTTGCATAATGCGTTATCGTTTAGACAGCTAGATGCGTTTCTAGAACAAATGATCACGAATCCGACTACGACGCCGCCCAAAGAGACTACGTCGTTGTCTTCGTTGTGCAATTTGGCCGCGTCCGTTAGCAGCGCGTCGTTTTTGGCCGCGTTAAAGTTACCATCGTCCGGTAGCGTGGGTACTGATTCGGCTGCATCGAACGGTAGCACTAGTAGCTCACCTAATAAGTATTGGGAGCAGTTTTTTTATAAACCTGACGACGATAACGAAAATGAAATGTACGCTAGTGGTATTAGTAGTGAAGATTAATCGTGTTTCTAATGAATATTATCATTTTATTGTTGAAAAGTACACTTTTTTCCATTTTCTATTGTGTAATTCATTAAAAATGGCGAACAAAACAAGAACGTACCGAACGTCGAACCAACCAAGGTACACCCGTTAGTTTCATTTCTCATTTTCACATCAAAACGTTGGCACTTTGTTTGTACTAGACATAGATGAATTGATTTGTCCCCAATTTCGGTGATTCATGGGTGATTCTGATTTTGGAAGTGATGGTGATTGCCTGACTGAGGATTGACTACGACTGGTAATTTCAATTTCATTTTGGTGGTGATTTTTCATGTTTTTCTTTACAATGTCAAATTTTGTTCGTTTTACCATGATTTTGCCTCAATGAATTTAGAATTGGCGATTATTATTTTGGTGATTTTGAATATTTTCACACCTCGTAATTTTTTGTGATAAAAATCAAAAATCTGGCTTAAAAATTTGGCGGTTGGCGGATGATTTTTTTCTTTTTTCTGTTCTCACACATTTTAATTTTTTTAATGGGCATTTTTTAATTTTTTGTGGAATGTCGATAATTTTCATTTTTCTTTAAAACAAGAAGGAAAAACTATGAAAAAACCATAAAAAAACAAAAATGGGGATTTTGGGAATTTTTTTAGGATTTTTAATTTTCAATTTTCTACAACACTGTGTGTTCATGTGTTTTCTTTCATTTTTTTTTCCAGAAGTTTCTTCACTGATTGCAAAATGCAATGTGCAAAGTCATGCAAATGTAAGTTATTCATTTATGGTGTCATTACTGTCATTTGTGTCGTTTAGTGTATGAATATTTTAATTTTGGTTTTTGGTCCTACAACTAACCATTTTCGTACGTTTATTCGATTCGCGATCTCAAATTAGCAACTGTTGTTTTCACGCCATTGGCGCCATGGGTTGAAGTTCTCATTTCATGGCGGCCATTACTTATGTAAGTTATCTAACAGTAAGTACTCTACAGTCAATTGATTTGCTGTATGAAGGTGGAACATATTTCGGTGAGTAATTACATGCTTTATTTTCATTATATTTCTCTAATCTCCATCAACCAGTGGTATACGTGCTGTACACTTGCTAACGGTTCAAGTACGCGTTTTTTCCATCGAAAATACACTGAAATATACTACTGGTATGCGTTCGGTTCGGCCGACCTCCATTTTATTTAGGTATTTTCGTTAAATTAGTTCGATCAAAGGTTACGACGTTGGAAAACTCGTCGCAATTATATTTGAAAAATCGCTTCGTTTCATGCTGCTTCTTGAGCTCTCTATTGTTATGCTAAATTGTTTACAAATTGCATCGTATTCTAGTCCCTACGATTCTACGACATTTCCAATAAAACCACGAATTATGCTCATGTGTAATGGAAAACGATGTCCATCAACCCGCGGTATTTCTGCGTAATCTCAGTGTACTTTTCTGAAACCTATGAAAGATAATATTTTTCGAAGAGTACGAAGATTCAAAGGAATGTGTATTTTTCACTATGATCTTCATCTGTGCATTGCGAAAATGATAGTTTACGAGAGTACGTTCTAGTTGTACCAAAATGGTTGTCGAATAGGTAATTCGTTAAGGTCGATCCGGCTAATTGTAAACACTTTTTCAAGTTTTACAACGTGAATTTTCAAAACGCTGTACGAAGCTTGGATTTGAATTGTTCTAAAGTGTTTTGATGATAATGAATATGGTATTTCATTAGCTTCAAAACGGCTGTAAAAGTTTTGTTTTATCTTTGCGAGTGTCCTTTTCATCAACTATTCACAATTACCTCCTCTCTCCCGGCGAAACTTTCATTCATTTATTAAATCACCTACAGGAGTGGGAAGAAGGATTTTAGTTATTTAACATTAAGTATTTGTTATTATTAGAAAATGAATATCTATTCATTCGGGTATCTATTTATAAAACACAGGATAAATTGAAAAAAATTAATAGGACGCAAAAATTATGCCAAGTTTGATCATCAAATCCCATCATTTTGTAGATCGCATTATGAATTTCGCAAATTATTTTCATGCATTTCTATGCAATATAAAAAATGAAGGTAGAAAATGAATTATTTTAAATTTTTTATAATTAATAACGAAGTAATTAAAATATTTACTTTTTTCTTCCCCCGTTGATTCCAATCAATACCCTTTCTTGCTCAAAGCGTATTTTATCGACGTAAGTTTTATAATACTGAATAATCCCTTCCAAATTATCAATTTTATGCTTCAGATTTTCGTTTTCTTTCATTATTCTCGCATGTTTTACATTTATGTCTAGGTGATTCACGGAAATTTTGCGGAAATCTTCTTTTAAAGAGCTTAGTTTTCATGCAGAATTCATCTGCGTTATGCTGAGCGAAAGCCAACTTATCGTATACCTACGTTAGGGTGGAGTGAGACAAAAAACATACCTTGTATTTTGACCAAATTCGGTGAGGTAGTTTACTTTGAGTGGGGGACATCCCAAATAAAATTTGAGCCCCCTAGGTGCAAAAGGAGAGAAGCGGGAGCTCCCCAAAGTGCACCTCCTTTTGAAAAAAACGCTGTTTTTTGTGTTTTTTAGCCA
>FIZT01032866.1:0-38970 GCA_900065295.1 Paracoccus marginatus
GAGTCAAGTATGCGATGATGTAACGCTGTGTTACAGAAAAAAGTATTTTTATCATCACAGTGCCTTTGACGAATCCAAAAGAAATAGAATATTTTTTTAAATTTTCAGTCATAATGATGACTAAAACCAAAACGTTTAGTTAATTTCGTCGGTTATTCAATAAGCGGCGTTTATTTTAGTTGATTTCAAGTATTGCATCTATTGCCGATTTGCTGGCTACTGTGGTGTTATTATAGGGCTTATAATTCAACTTGGACCATTTTTTTAGAATTTCGAATCAATTTTATAATGCACTTTCCTATTTTACAAGAATTTTCACTTCTTGTTTTGAAATAAAATGATGCGTTAAAAAAATAAACGCAATAATTTGTAAGTCCTTTTCCTGCATAGTGGTGATGAGAGGTGGGGCCGCGTGAGCGCAGGAGCCAATCAGAGAGCAAAAAATTCGATAGTGGCTGAATGAATGTAGACGTTGCTTAAATGCAAAAAGGTACGATTGATCAAAAAATGTGACATGAGTATATTATGGTACCCTATACAAAAAAGAAAATTTTCCACTGCTAAACTATACCTACTCTTCCTGATACATATACTTCTAATTCTTATCTGCCACCACCTCCAAATTAGTCTAAATCCTTATCTAAATTACAATCTATCCTACGAGCTCAGGTACTCGTACTTGCAGCTCATTACAGTATGATTTTTTCCCCAGTCGAAGTCACAGCTCGATTTTCCCCAGGTCGAGTGCAGTTCTTTTCCTTCACCTAGAAATTACCAATATGATTTTCTTCCTATGAAGTTACAGTTCCTTTTTACCCGTTATGATTTGATTTTCCTACCCGAGTCAAGTACCGATTGATTTTTCCCATAGTAATAGTTAAACGAATTAATTTACCGCACTGGTTTTTTATTTCCTTGTAATGTAATTTTTCTCCTCGTGAGAGTACCGGTTTTTAATCCTCGTAGTGAGAGGCTTTTTCGTACTTATGTCCTGAGTTAAATATAATACCATTTTCTAAAAAAATCGTGTTGTGTTTAATTCGCGAGTGATGTGCGCGTACCGCACGTAAGATCATCGCCAGAATGGGTAAGTACTTTGGAGCCTTTCCCCCCGAATTCCCCCTGTAGTTTAGAATGTAGTTCGTAGTAATTTTTGTAAAGTAATTTGAAATGGCCTCTTTGTAGGTCTTATTTATTTAAAACCTCAAAATTTCGAAATGGTTCTTTTATGAGTCCTTTCTCTCTTGATTTTACCGAAATGGTCTCTTTGTAGGCCGCAAATTATTTTTTCTGTATTTTGAAATACCTTCTCCGCAAGGTTAGCAATTTTTTCCCTTCGATTGAAACACCTTCTTTGTAAGGTTTACTGGTTCTTAGAATATGAATAATGAATATCAATACCTATATCGCCACTTCGTTGGCGCACCGATTTTTTCCAAATCGTAGGCTTCGCCTACAAACCAAAATTCTTTTTCGAACCTCGTGTGCAGCTTCGTGCTGCACAACAAAATTAACTTTTTCCTTTTTCGAGTTTTAATAATAGCAAGTAGGCTGATGCCTACTTGCAATTAACTAGCCTATCTAGTCGGTTGACCGGATAGGTGCACCCGTTTGGGTGTAATATGTGTAGTAAGGTAAGTGCATGTTATTTCTTGTCTTTGGTTTGGTACCTACTCGGTTAACGCCTATGTGGTATCGACCTATCTCCTTAGGGTGAGGAGCGGTTCTGAAAAATGGTTTTTTGAGTTTTTCGAGAAAACCTATATTTTTTTTAAATCTGAAAAAAATTTTTTTTGAACATCTAGTCTGGCTATACATGAAATGCAATTTTTTCAGAATTGCACCTCTGAAACTTCATGTAGAAAACGCGATTCAAAGTTTTCAAACAGGCGTTTTGCCTAGAAAAAATTGGTCGAAGGAAAAGTCGAAAAAAATAATGTTTTGCCCCCGTAACGGGAGGTAGGAGAAAAACTTGCTTAAAATGATTTTCTAGAAAAATTGTTAAAAGGAACTTTTCATTTTTTATAAAATTAATTTTTCAATAATTTCTAAAAAATTCAAGTGAACTTGATTTTTTTGGGAACATTAGAAATTTTGAAAAATGAAATGTTTGAAAATAATTTTCAAAAAATTTTCAAGAATTATTAAGTTGAAAAAATTAATTTTTCAAGTCATTACGTCGTTTGATAATTTTTCAAAAACAACGTGAAAAATTCATTAAAATCATCACAATAGCTGCCACGCATCACATTCGTTCAGAGGGCAATTCACTCAAAACGCAAGAAATGAAGCGAGACGTGGTCTCGCCTCGCACCTCGCGAGCCGAGACCGATTCTCGTCTCGCGTCTCGCAGTAAAGTCTCGTCTCGACCGGCATCTCTAATTGCGATTTTGCGAATTTTGCTCGCACGATAAGCTACATACACTAGCTCGCGATAATAATGACTGGAATTTCCGTACTCCTACTAACTCGCGTATCAGCAAGGAAGTACCCGAAAGATAAGGGCTCTCGCCGGAAATATAAGGTGATTATGGATAGAGTACATCGAGGGGAAAGGGGCTGCGTTGGCGAAAATTAATTTTCAATTCCAACAACCGCATGCTTGGATTTTGACTTTCAATGGACCCAAATTCAATATTTTCGGAGCGTCTTTCTGTCAATGTGTCCACTGGACGGGCGTCAAACTAGATCAGGAGGACGAAGTACATCAAGTTTATCATTTTCAAGGGGGTATTCTTTTTAAAAATGTCAATTATAGTTATTTCCAAATTTTAATCCAAGTTTCGAATGTAGGCAATTTCAAGCATCGCCTCAAAAAATTCATGCAGGTATAAATCAAAACCAGATTCATCTCGCCTTTAAAATCACCATTAGGCAAAACTTTCATCGTTATAACCTCGCCATCGCACGAGTCAATACCACGCATAGCCAACTGAAATGGAAGTGGAACTACCATACCACGGCGGCGTATCGCTGGTCATAAACTGCATAATAATTCAACAGCTAGCAGTAAGCATAAATACGCATCAGCTTCGATAAATCATAACTTTTACGTATGCATTCGAGGCAATAAAATTTCATCTTTCTCATCTCCATCCATCCGTTAGAGGATCGCATTCGACCAAACCAGCGATAAAATTTGCTGACACGAGGCACGCATAGTACCAATTACTGCTGGCTCGCGTCTTTTTAGTCTTCGATATTCTCATCGACAGAGCAACCGTTCGGCGAACAATTGGCGATTTTTAATTTATAACAGTGACCACACAGCACATCTACTAGTACGTGGAAACCTGTCGCCAGCTTCATTGTCATCTATCGTTTCAATTTCCATTTTAACGTTCGCAGAAAAATGAGTATACTTATTGTACTTTTTCGATCGCTCCGAGTTCCAACAATTAAAAATAAAATAACCGCGACAGCGTTTCGTCGCAGCAACGTCGCGTAAATTCGCACTCCCTATAATTCGCGCATTTTCAGTCGCTACACAGCAGCCATCAGCGTCATAAACCCTGTGGCCGAGCGCAGTATACCAAACCAGACTATAGTGAACCAATGACGAGAACCCATTCACGCTGCATTCGGTTGAAGAACAACACCATAAAAACCGATCGGAGAAGTGACGCGAAGGTAAAAGAGCAGAACATACAAGCTGTTCAGTTCGGTACGAGTCTTGCGATCTTAGTGTAGTATACCGCCTTACCTACGTATTACGTTTTTTTTCTCTACCTCTCCTCTTTCTCGCTCCTCCTACGTTAAAATAAGTGGAAAGAATGTGAACAACGTTTACATTAGCCAAATATATACTCTTTAGTGTACATACGACGGTATTACGCATCAACGTCGTCGTCGTCGTCGTCGCTGCTCTGTGCGGCTATAATCATCAATCTATAATAATATCAGCAGTGCATTTCGCGACCGACGATCGATACATAGACCTTATTACTCTTTTCGTTCGCGCATTTGTTATTGTTTTGATCGCTGGTGTCGCGGAGTAGAGTGGCCGGACGACGATCGTTCACACTCTTGTTCTGTAGTGATAAGAAAGAACGCTACTTTGGTCGAAACGAAGTGATAGAATAAAAAAAATCGTCTTACGACGGTAGTGATTTCGGTAGTGTCGTTTACAGTACACGTCCGTCGTCTTATCAGCTGTGTAAATTTTCAGGTATTATCATCAATTTATGTACGTACATTATCTCACCGCGCACATATATGTATAGGTGGCACTGATATAAAAATATCATTTAGTATAGGTCATCTCTACATAGATAGATAGATAGATAGATAGATAGATAGATATACGTACGTTCGTGACCAGCTTTCTGGCTGATTCACTCACATAGCAGCAGGTATGAGTAGGTAAATTTTAGTCATTTTAGTCATCAATATTTTTACGCATACCTAACGAAGAGGCCTCTTTTCGAATACGACAGACATAAGCTCACTCCAGTATACTTCATATTTTCGTAAGTTTTCGCCAAGCACTTGAACTAGTACTCAACTACAATTGAATTTGTTACCGCCTCCCATACGTTTATCTGCTCGATTAATTTGGACGTCCAACAAAAAAACAACTGTAGTTTCCACTTTGGTCGTAAATTTAGACGACATTATCACCCATACAGATGTCTGGTGACCTTAAACGATCGTAAGCGACGAAAAATAATGAAAAAACGCATATGTGCATTGTGCAAGCAGCATTCGAATACGAAACTAAAAAAATTTTTCTGAACTCGATGGCATAATTAATAATTATAGTTCAATTTTTCGGCCAGGAAGAGGCAGGAGGAGGGAACAAAAAATTAAAAATTGTCATTTCTGAAAATAGACAAAATTTTCAGTACCCTGTTTTCAATTTTCGTTTTCATAAGAAAGAAAAAATTGAAAACATAATAAAAAAAATTAGACACACTGCACTCGTGACAATATATCAACTTTTCCCAGGGCAATATTCTCAAACCTGACATCTGTTTTTTCACGCATCTAACATGTACGTAAATCATATCAAATTTTTTCATCAGTCAACACTCATAAAATACCAAAGCAAAACAAACAAGGCATACGAATAAATCACAAACCGTAGACTCTAAATTCTATCCAAGCGAAGCGAAGTCACGAAGATGAACCACCACCTAATTATCCGAGCAGCACCTATTTGACTTGACCATGGCCGAAAATAACCTTAAACGTTTTTACAAAGGTATAAGAAAAGAAAAATAGCCGACTGTCAACAATCTATTGATTTTACGACAGGGTGTGGTTGAGGTAAAAAGTTTGCTAGAGCGGAATACAATGTATACCAACGATCCAAGTGACATTTAGTTAGCAAAGATGGGCTGGGTGCGTCGAGGTGCAAATTTCGCATTCGATTCCGCACTCTAATTGCTTTCGAATTAGATACGTACACAGTTACGTACGACTATTGATTATCCTGTCAATGATCAAAAATGAAAGAACGATCTCAATCATCCAAAACGACGCAGAAGACGGTCACGCGAAAAACTTCCATTTTAAACGTATCTCATACATGTAATGTGGCAACCCTGCCTGGGTCATTTACAGAAACTAATCAACATCGCTTTTGGTAATGACCATTAAAAAGGAAACTGCGAAATACCACTTCACTTTTAGATTAACCCCCATTAAACTGGCGCCCATAAAATTATATTACTTTAGATAAGTATCGAAGTGTACGTTTATTAAGGTACTCTGGCGATAAAAAAAAAAATAAAAAATAAGACGCCATTCTTCAACATCAATACACCCGATAACTGATAAGTAGCTAAGCATACTAAAAATGCAATTAGGAAAGGTTCAGTTCGATTCAGACTACAAAAGGGAGCCGAAATAATTACCTTATGGACGTATGGTATACGCGATATCAACTTCCCATACCCATTACCCATCTAAAACCAAGTCTTCTGACATCTCTTTTACTCTTCCGGACTTGCACTCGCACTCACACATCTCACCTATTTTCTCTTCTTTTCCTCATTCCTCATCCGGTTACAAACGCGTTCAAATACTTAGTATGCATACAATAAATAAGTAATGCATTCGAGTACGAATGCACGAAGACATTGACTACACATACAAAAAAGTGGTTTATGGAGTCGATGAAAATGTGTAGTCTATTTTGTCGTTGATAGTTGAACTTGTAACTCTTGCACTATACACTTAATGGTTCATCGGCGTCGTCGGCTATACGTTCACGTATACGTGGGTCTCATCCTGGTAATGTCTACTGTTTACAAGTTTATTGTGCTTACGTTTTACAAACACGTGAATTAGTACGCACATAAGTAAATGGGACGAGGCATCTTCGAAATAGGTCAACACTATCGCATCGTACGCCACAATATTCATGTACACAAGACGTCACCTCTCCCCGACCAGCCGCGTCTTCATTATCGTTCGTACAACGCGCGTATCGCTTTGAAAAATGTCAACACTGATGAAGCGTATTTTTTGACAGTCTGATCATACAGCTGTGTCATTAGTTTGGTTCGATTCTACGTGAAATTTCCGATATTTTGAGCACTCACAAGACTACATTATGGTATTTTAGAAGAAGTTGGAAGTATGCGATGTTACCACATTTTGCGATGTTGCCGCATATTCGATTTAGAGGTGTAGAAAATCAAAATCAAAAAGTTATATTAAAATTAAAAATTCTATTATTAAATTCATCCAGTTTAGTTATTTTACTTTGCGAAATGGAATTCGTTTGAGAAAATAAGAAATGCAACGTTGCCATATTTTTCAACGTTGCCACACAGAAAAAAATGGAAAATTGTGAATTGACCATAAAAACCCAATCCAACCCATCACATGGAAATTTCTCAATTTCACTTGCAACAAAATTGATAGATTTCTTCAAAAAAAAATACAGAATTGGCAACATTGCTCTATCAAATTTTACAACGTTGCCACGAATTAAATTTTGAAAAATTGAAAATCCTAAATTAAGTCAATCTGATAGAAAAAATGTAATATCACCTCACAATGCTGAATTTATTAAAGAATACCATGAAATATGCGACGTTGTCATATTTTGCAACGTTGCCGCATTTCAGATTTAGAGAAAAATTGAAAATTCCTAATTGACGTTCAAAATCCAACCTATCAGATGAACATTCCACACTCTCACTTCGCTGACTCGATTTTTTCAAGAAAATACAAAAATGACGATGTTGCCAAATTCAACAATGTTGCCACATATCAGTTTTAGACATAATTGAAAGTTATCAACCATCAAAATTCAATCAATCTGATAAGAATTTCTCAATTTCACTTGGCTTGGCAAAACTGATTTCAAAAAAATACGAAACACGCGACGTTGCCAAACACCTTCCAGTACCGAAAAACCCTACCATACTCGAGTGACCTATCAAAATTCACTAAATTTTCGCGCAGATTTCAAAAAAGCAATCAAAATTCCACCCAGACCGGTATGTTTTCTTTCGAATCTGGCTTACACCTCCGATACGAATTGCTCAACAACTGCAAATCACACTAGCCAAACAATAAGTCGACATTTATATCGAAATCACTGCCAGATACGTATTTTATTGCCGCGCGTTTCTATTACGGCTCATTAATAAAGATCGTTTCTGGAGTGCGAACACATGAGCGAAAAATCTCAAACGAAACGAAAAGTAAACCACACACCGACAGTCGACACACAGACGAGACCTACCTAACGCAGCCAAGTTTACACGATCAAGTGAATTTCAGTCCAATAAACCGCCTACATGTACATGTGTACCGGATAAAGCATATGCGAAGCATATTTACTCTGTTTGCTCTGTAATCGAACCAGAAATCACGTATATCGTTATAGGCTGAGTATGAGTGATAGAGACGATGAAGAGGAAAGTGAAAAGAAACAAAAATCAACTACATAAAACGATCGCGTTTCGATCGCCAACAAATAGCCGCTGTTGAAAAATTTTCGACAAAGAAATGCCAAGATCTATTATTGGAATAAGGCGTCGCGCATGACCTTCCTTCAGAATATGCTTGTGTAATACTCGTATATACAGTATAAGCCTAAAAACGAGTCTGATTTACGAGTATATCCAGTAGGCCAGTGCCCACAGATGCGAAATCTCTAGCTCGTTCTCAATTTTTTTTCCTACTCTTTTTTGGAGATTTATTATTAAATGCAGACGAAGTTATTTTTTTTTTGTTTTCAGAGACGTTTGATAAGGTTGAAAAAAAAATCGAAAAATGGCGCGAACGAGGCATAGACCGTTGAACTCGTGCTGCGGGTGTACTTCATTGAAGAACGGATCACTCATTACTGGAATTCTATCGATGGTGGGTAATATACGTATATGGTGTAGGGAGAGGGGGTAGACCCGAAAATAATATTAAACTGAAAATTATTTTGAATTTTTTTTTGGATTAGATCGCAGCTGCTCTAACAATGATATACATTATATTCACAAACGATAAATTACATACCATACTGATAGACCTTCCACAAACCACAAGTGAGTATCTACCACCAATTCATTCCAGTTGAATTGAATAAGCAGGTTTTAAAAAATGGTAAGTAAACCTAACCGATTGAACCTTTTTTTCCTTATCTATTTTCAGTCAAAATCATCCTGGTGTTCAACTTATTCATGACCATAGTCATTTCAGGATTATTGGTCCTGGGAGTACTGAAAGTAAGTCGAGGAAATAGGCCAAAATGAAGCGGAATCGAGGCTGAAAATTTAATAAAATTCGAATTCGTCTATCTTTTTCGCAGGAACGAAAATTCTTTCTAGTTGTGTGGATCGTTTTGGGTATAATGCTAATAATTAGCTGGCTGATTTCGGTCGTTTATTGGGGATTTTATTACTTGTTCAATCATCAGTATTTGGAGTCAGCTGTGTGGCTTCTTATTGGAATCGTCGTATCGAGTGAGTAAAAACGTCCAAAAATAATTCCAATATTTTGGGAGAAATTCAAATACGAGATCGGGAAGGCTGAATGAAGTCATTTCAGGTGTATCTATGAATTGATTAATTTTTTCCAATTTTTCAGTATTGTATTTCTACCTGTGGTTGGTGGTCTACTGTTTCTATTTGAAATTAAAGGAAGAAGACGAAAGACTACCTTATTACAAACCAGCTCATCTACGTTGATTACCAGCCCACCAGTGACGTTCAATTTACGCAAACGTTTACCTAAGTTAATGACTCGACAACAAGCACAAAAATTTCCAATATTTCTACTCCTAAAATTTTTTTAAAAATCATCTACCTATTTTATACCTACCTAAATTCCATCGATACCTATCTAGATATTAATTAACAATACATAAGCGTAAATCTAAGACAGCTTTCAAAAGCAAGTGTAGGTCTAGGTACCTAGTTACCTTCACTGCGAAGACGTGCATTTATGTAAAAAAAAGTGCAGCAGAAAAAAGCAATTTTTACACTCTATTGTAACTGTGATACTATATTTTATAACATTTACTCGTGTAGGTATGTGCTTTTGACCTACCGACTTTCGTGAGCGATTAATTCAGCAGAAAATCTCTGTACGTACCTAGTAAGATGATTTCTTAACCCTGAGTACGTGGCTCACTCGAAGAGAGGAAGTTTGGTTTAGGCATACCGTTGGCTTTTTAGCACGCCTGTTTCTCATGCCTTGCCTATACCTAAATTCTAATGAGTATTATTTAATAATACATTATTATTGTTTCTATTTTACTTGTTTATAGGTATAAGACTATTTTTTTCTAATCAAAACAATTATTATTAATTATTTTAACAAGTAAACGTACTAAAACTGTAATGAATAATAAAAAAAATTTTCGTTGTACTTTATTTAAATACGTAGGTGGCTACCTACCTAATTGCTTTTCACTTCAATAATGTATTTCCTTTAGATTCAAGCTATACCCGGTCACATTCTCTCCCCCAAGGTACCTCACTTTCGCTTCGGTTAGACACATATATCCCTTCGCATGCGAGCAAACATCGAAAAAAATCCACTCGAGTCGCTTCCAGCAACGAATCGAAAATTAAAACCGATAGGACCGAATTCGAAAGCGAATAAAATTTTGAAAAAATCTCAACTCAGTCGTATTGAATACCGAAATCGAAAATTAACGAATTTCAATCAACGAAAAAGGCGACCCAGCGTGAACCACTTGATTCATAATCAAGCCCGAGAACAGAAAATACTCGACCGGGAAACGATAAATTATATTATAAAACACGTCGTCGAAAAAGAAAAAAAAAACAAATCACATCTCGAAACCCGAAAAAAAGAGTCTTTTTCACTTAGCTAATCCCAGAAGAAAAAATCGTATCGACGAGTATGGGAAAAAAATCCATTCAACCTGGTTATGTATTTCAGTTTCGAAAATAAAACAACTTAGATGAATAATTAAACGATAATAAAAATAGGAAAAATTATGAAAAACAATCTCTAAAGCGTAGATAGTATGTAGTACTGTGTATAGCATATTATGGATGTTGTTTCTTCATTTTTTTTTTTCAATTAAATAAATAGGTAAATAAACAAATACGAGTAAATTTGAACGGGGTCGCTTTTGAGCTGACCGCAAATTCATTCATTACACTACACACCCAGCACTGTCGTCGTCGTACTCGCTAACGACACAGCAGCTCATCACTTTTCTACACGTAAACGTAAATAAACAGTTTGGTAATCGTCATGATGATGAGTATGCTAAACGGTTATTGATCAAGTATATGATATATCAGGAATGGGGAACGAAGTATAAGTAAGTATAACGTAGGTAAAGGTTCAGCTTTCCTCGCACAGCGCCCACTGTCCGTAGAAGACGGCGACGATGCGGTAATTGAATTATGTACGTTGATATGTCACGTGTATGTGTGAATTGGATTGGGCACCCACCACGACTGGTATACGTTGCAGTTCCAAATGGTAAAGTAGGCAAAAAAAATGTGGAAAATTCTACATCCCGCGATCCCGTATATATAAAAAAAAAATACGATGAAATCGTTACGAGAATAGAAAACAAATAAAAGAAGAAAACTCGAGACAATGAAGGTAACTATCGCTTACCGTGATTTAATCGAACGATATGAGCTCGGCGATTTCATCCTTCTCTTCGGGTTGAGGCGTACTGGTGGCTGAAGGGGCAGAAGGCACAGGCTGAGGACCGTGTTGTATGAGCGAATGCTCGCTCGAGCTGGAAGGCGACGACAAAGGCGACGAAGACGGCGGAGCCATTACCGATCTTGCCATCGCGTGCTGCATTAAGGACGCGGCCGCCGTAGGTACTGGTTGCGCGGCGCTCGTCATATGACCTTGCGGCGGCTCGGATCCGGCTGCTGGTCGATTAGCTGATGCGTTCGTCGCTGGTCCCATCTGAACGGGTTGTTGATGATCGACGTAGATGCCACTTTGAGGCGGCTGCTGATGCATGTGGTGGCCGGCCACACCTTGCGGACTGGTCACGTATTGCGAATTGGGCGGCGCCGGAGGCTGTCCGGCTGTCATGATTGTATGAGTGTGCGGCGGTGGACCGACGTTTGACTGGTTCGTGACCGTCGCAGAAGGCTGAGACTGCGCGGGTCCGCCGCCAGCGCCGGGCAGCAACGGATTGGCCGGCGGCGCGTAGACGTTCGGCGCGGATATCTGCGATTGGCCCATCATTACCGTTTGCGGCGGCTGATGCGGTATCGTAGCCGATACGTTTTGACCTGAGTATGCACGAGACAGAAACAGACGATGAAAAATGAACGGAATTCAATAGTACGTAGTTTAGACAGTGACAAAACTTACCCGCAGTGTAGTGTGGAGCAGCGTAGGATGCGGATGATGCGAAAGGTCCACTAGCAGCCGTACCCGCCGGCATATTGTTCATATTTACATTCATTCCTTGCATCGAAACAGCCACAGGTTCGAAAGCAGACACTCCGCCTGTAAAACGAAATAATTCGAGTAAGCAATGTTTCAATATTGCAAGAGGTAAGCTTGGCAGCGAAGGAAAGCTCTCAATTATTTACTTGGTTGAGCTGGAGGAATGTAAGGTATGGAACCGTAGGCGTTGTTCAGTCGATACTGTTGGATTTGTTGCTCCTGCCTCATATGTAATTCGCGTTCTTGATCGTGTATCCTTTTTAAAGCCAATTGTCTTTGGTACTGAGCAAAAATAAGGCAAACAAATCGAAAAATCAGCACAACTTTACCAACGGCTGTTTTGCAGATAAATTAAAATCATAAATTCGTCCGTACTTGTAAATATTCTTGTTTCTTCTGCCTCATAATTTCCAACTTCTGGGCCATTTGTAATTGTCTCTGCCTTTCGGCGATTTCAGCCTCTCTTCGAAGTCGTTCCTTGTGTTCTTCTCGTAAAGCGTCTAACGCCGCTCGAGCATCTTTCACCTGCGTTAATTTATCTTGCAATCCTTCGTAGTAAACTGTAATGCAAAAACAGGACCGAAATTAGACGCTAATTTTACTATCAAAGAATTTCAAAACTAACGCAATACCACATCAACCTACCTCTGCTGTCATCCTGTTGCTGAATATACTTGAGCAATTGCGAATGCATAGCGGTAATATTTAAGAATAAATTCTGAGCTGTTGTGTCGTTGGCGATAGAGCGACCTCGACTCGAATTCGACTTCATTCTGTTCACCAATATTTCGACCTGGTTGCGTAACGTATTTGCGAAATACTCCATATCATCGTGGGATTCCATACCATTTTCGTCGGCTGTCGTTTTATCGCGATGCATCGTATCGTAATCGTAAATATTCATAGATTTCATATCCATCGTCAATGATTTTTCATCCCTAAGGCTGTTGTGTATGACGTTGTTATTAATGCCAGTAACACTGGTATTAGCTGGACCCAGACTGTCGCGAGTTTTCTCGCCTCCGGTCGAAGCTCTGGTTTCCCAGTACGAGCGGTTCAGGTAACGGGACAATTCGACGTCGTCATTTTCATAACTGTCAGCCAGTTTCTACAATCAGACAATGCAAAAGTTGATTAATCTTCGTGTAGATACAGTAGGTCTCATCCAAGTAAGAATTGGCGGATGGAACTCACGTGTTGAACGACAGGCGGTGAAAATGATTTGGATCTCGTGACAGGTTTATACGACTGAGTTCGGCTCTGAAATTTAAAACATTGACACGTAAGTATACTACGTTACACACGCCATCAAAGTAATGCGCACTAGAGTGAACATTGATAACAGAACGACTCGTTTTCAGAACACTTACCTTGGATTCGGCTTCGGATTGCGATAACGCGATGGCCAACTGTAATTCTTCTTCTTCTTTCAATTCTTCCTCGGTTTTTTTGGGCGTCGGACGTGGCTACGAAGAAAACAAAAAGGTTAAAAATACAAATTGGTTACTTATAGACTATAATTAGAAAAAAAAAATTGCAATATATACACGAAGCAGCGAGGTACAAATAATTACCTGATTAGGAGCTCCGGTGCTACCTCCATATTCACTTTCTTCCGTTTTTAACGCGCTGCTTGGCCTGCTAAATTAATGAATTTAACATAAGAAATGGATATTTCCAATAAATACTTGGAAAATAGAAAAATGGTTTGTTAGTAATAAAACGAAACAATAACCACAACAGAATAGAAAAAATTAATCTAGTTCTCCACGTTTCACCTCACATCTCTCAACCAAAGCTCACAACTCGGCCTAAAATTCACTTTTCGTCGTCTCCATACAGAGAAAAATACCTAAACAAAAGAACTATCGAAAAAATGAAACTGGCTCGATCCGAAAAGATCATAATATCAGCTCCGCAACACCTAGTACGCAGAATAAAAACGATGAAAAATTTACTTCAATGTCATACTCGACCAAGGAGACGATTTTCTGCTCTTAAAAGAAGTTCTGATTATTTTTTGATGCGGCGCATCGACCGAATCGCTATGGCTGATCATACTATTCCTGTAATTTGAAATCGTCCGATATTCAACACTTCTCAGTTAACGTTCAATAAACAGGCCAAAAGCTCGTAGCTTCTAAAAGGCCTACGTTTCCAACTACAAAGCTCAGGCATTCTTCATCTGTCGCATTATATATATAAAAAAAAAACAACGCTAGCGAGACAAAACAGCCATTACGATACTATAAAAAGCGGATATCCTTTCATTAAATCATTCGTAAGAACGAAAACCAAAATCATGTCGCGTATAAGAACAGAAAAAAATACTACGTAATTTCATAAAAATTAAAATAAAACGCAATTCGAGCTTTTCGACTATTTACATATACAGCGCTACGTGGCCAGCACTCAACTCCAGTCAATTAATAAACAATTGTTTGCAACTTACTGGCATTTTTCTAAACAAGTGTCGCATACACGAACTTGCTTCTCGATTCCAAACTTAGGTAACGTGATGCTATGAGATGAGCATTGTTGACAGAATACCTCTCCACAGGCTCGACAATGATGCTACGAAGAAAAAAGCAAAAATGTAGTAAAATATTTACTAAGATAATTTGAAAATTTATAAAATAAAAATCGAATTTACTTTTCGATTAATCAACGTGAACATGGTACGACAACGGTGGCAACGATCGCCATCTTTCCACGAAGGTGCAGTATCCGCCAAAAACATAGCGTCGCTCTCTTTAAACGTAGGAAACTTGTAACCTTCGGTTTTCATTATAGTGACAGTATCCTGTACACAAAGAGTAATTCATCAATAATGAATTACATACGTTGAAGAACGAAACGTTGAAAAATAATTACTTGAACAGCTCGATGCTTGGGATTGTTACGGAATGCAAAAGCCCAAGATTGCAGTAGATCTAGACACTTCGTTCTGACGTTTTCGTTTTGACACGATTTTATTATATCTTTGAAAGTTTCCATAAACTGCTTGGTGCTTATTTCATCTTGGATAAGGGCGCCGCAATTTTTAACGCAGGATTCCAAAACCTATTAACGACGGTGACTAAATTAGCACATGGTTACACAAAACAGACAACTACACAATTTATCTACATTACAAGTACTTACAGTTAAACCATAGAGCGCAACGACTGAATTAGGGTTCGAAATCTTCTTCTGAATAGCATTCAGAGCGTTATTTGGTCTGGGGAAAAGACCAAACGTTTCAAAATTTTTGAACAAAACACAAACACGCGTTCAATGAAAAATATTTACTTGACATCTCCTTGACGAATCAAGTCACATAATTTCATAATAATATCCCAGTCTGTTTCCAAACGATAGTTATCTGTAGCTTCATCTGTTCAAATAAGAATTCACAGTTAATATTTTCATCCAAAAAAATACTACATGCTTCGGTAAGACCGCTAGACTTACTCAGAAACTGCTCGAAAGTTGGTTTACGAAGCATTTTCGTGGGTCTAAATCAAAAGTAAAAATCAATTACGTCATATTTCATAATTTGAAGAAACTGAGCAAAAATTCTAACGCTAAGGTGAAGTGACGCGTTCTTCTGTCATGATTGGACATTTATTACAATAGTTTACGGAAAATGGGCAGTATCTATATGAGTTTCATACAAATTCGAAAACGTTTTCAAAAGGAATGTTCTAACAAAAGTTTATCAACAGTGGGATAACAATGATATGAGTAATGACAAAAACATGAATCATCTCCTACTTACCCCCAGACGTGCCCAGATTGATTTCTATCACCGTATTACTCAACTATCAATAATTTACAATTCACTATAATAGGAAAACTGCTCAAAACGAATGAAATGAGAAAAAGTTCACGATACAATTTAGAAAATAATTAATGTTGGAATACTTGATTAGCTGTCATTGTATCATTGTACAGCATTCATTACATGGCACTGAGACCAAAATGAGTGCGATTACGCGATAAATGTACGAAACAAAAAAAGTCTAATGCATAGTGAAGAAATAAACTTATAATAGCATAGTACAATTAAATAATCACCTGAATTATTTCTTGACAATCAATAAAATAATAAAATCAACCATCAGAGCTTCAGCTTCAATTATTTTCATTTTTCAACACGAACCTAGAGCATCACTGCCGCCATTTTGATGAAAGTAAATAGTTTCAAGTAGATAATTTTTTTGCACTGAATAAATTTTACTGAAATTACCTCATCTTTAATCTTTTTATTGTTTTGCCTATTCGGTTTTATAATTCTACCTTCAACTAAGTACGTACTTCAACTTCGAAAACTTCTACCTATTATTTTATTTTTCGTGATTCGGTGAGGGAAGAATTCAAAAATCAAAGTTTGAACTTAACTTTTATCGTACCGATGAACGGTAACATTGTGGAAAATGGCTTACAAAAACCGAAAGGTTACGAGAGTTGCCGAATGTCGAGCCCGAGCGGCCGAGCCGTACAGCTGAGAATTATTTATTTTGGTAATGATGAAGTTTTTCGAATTTTTAAATAGTTTTTCAGGTTTTTGAAATTAGAAGTTGAATATTCAATATTAGTCAAATTTTTCTTACAACGATTATGCACTTCAGCACTTCGGTCTCAGTAAGTTTCTATCATATTAGTGTTCTTTTTCTTTCAGGAAACACCGTTTGAAGTTGAACACTGCGTTATCAACATTCCTCTGGTAAGTGAATCAAAATCAACGTTAATGTAGATTTTAAAATTCCAATTTAATCTACTATTGTAAAAATTGAAGATGAATTGACTTATAACTCATGCAGCACTCCTGAATTGTCTAGTTTTTGCTTTTCCTTGGAATCATGCTTGATGGCATTTGACGACGATGAAGGTGTGAACTGATCCAAGATTGCTAATCGAAGACGAAGAATGAAAAAGGAATTATTCTACAAATGAAAAAATTCTAGGTTTTTTTCTGCAAGATTCAGAATAGTTCTGTGAAAGGCTTGAATAAAATCAACTTCTCTTTATAAGAGTGGTACAGTAAGTGGTTCGCATATATTATTTTTATTAGGAATTTGATTCCAACAAACTACTTTAATGTTCATCTTCGCAGATTCAGATTAGTTAATTTGAGATGTACTCCATGAAGACAAAAAGATTTGCCAAAGCAGTAACAAATAAAGTATAGCTATAACTCTTCAAATAAAAATTATCGAATTTAAAAATGACCACTGATTTAAACGTTGTCGAATTTTATTGTTTAGTGTTATCTGTTCTTGTTCCTATGTGGCTTTTTTTCAAATTATGGAGCTGGTTGGGTTGGGAATTATTTAAAAATAATTAAATACACCCGTACTAACTCAGAAATAATATTTTAATTATTTACACTAATAAGTACATAACAGAAGAGCTTGAATAATACAAAAACAAGCTCAATAAAATCGTTTTCAAATCTTAATTTTTGAGAATATCACATTGATGTACACAATACACGCATTAATATAGTAACTGGTTTGGTTTTTAAACCTCCTTATGTCATATCTTCTGTAAAACCGCGTAACTTGATAATATTACAACGTTTTTACTGGTTACTTGAAGTCTTTATCCGTAAAGAATAGCTCGGCCTCTTGGTGTGAAATAAATTTGTTGAAACAGTAAACGAATAAACATACTGAAGGTATCGCAATCAAGATAAGGATTATGAAAAATATAATAATAAGAAGAATTACGGAAATGAACGGAGAGATGATTGATGTGCTATTACCATTGTTATGGGTGTTTTTTCTTTCACTCGCTTGAGAGTATTCTCCCGAAGCAGAGAATTGGCACTGATAAAATGTGTCTTTTTTTGACGCCAAAGAACAACTCAAGAATAGCAGTTTTAATAATAGTAGCCTCATGTTGGAAATACATTCACAATAGTTACATTCGTGGTAATACGAAATTCGATTTCACATTTACTTTTACGAAAAATTATTTTTTTTCCTGTTATGAAATTAACACATCACATTTCAGAACCGCATATTTCTGGCAGTTACCTTTTGTTTGATGCGTTCTTTGCATTTAAAATTAAACCGCTTCGAAATCTTCATCTTTTAAGGATATATCCATTTTACGATCCAGTAATTCTTTTTCCCTTCAAAAAAAGAAAAAGCTCATCAGATGAATATTGATTATTGTAAAATAGGATACTTCGTAAAGTTGAAAATACAACAAGTTACTCACCTACTCTGGCCAATGTTACATTATTTTTCAATACATGAACGGACTGAGAAAGTACTTCGGAACTATTTTTTACTTTTTCCATATTGACATAAAATCCCCCAGCGTCCATCACTCTTCTGGCGTCACCTGCGAAATTGACGCGATATGAAAAACATTCTATTTATTATGTCTTCTTCTCAAGATGAACATAAATCATACTTCTCGATATAAAACAGGGAACATCCATCGCGAATTCTAGCATCGAGTATCCGGCTTTCCATGGTAAATTGACTAACGTAACACCTTCCAAATTATCAGTTAAATGTTCGGCAGAAATATTGGCAATCACTGAGAGATCTTTGGAGTACAAAATAGATGATGTTGCTTTCGCTGATTTCAATCCAGCTTCTAAAAAATCGAAATGAAATCGTAAAAATTTCGGAAAATAGAACTAAGGCTGAAGCAACGCTTTGAATCATAAAATTAAACATAGTCGAACCTCCATGCACGAGAAGAGTCACTTCTTCCGCCAATTTAGTCTGAGCTACTCTTGTCTCCGGGGCTTTCTGAGAATAAAAATGATGATCAGCGTTAAAAAGGCACACAAAACACATATTTATACGTAGATGTTTACTCGCGTACTAATTGTTTTTCCATCACGTGGGCTATTTCTTCTAACGATAAGAAAGTAAATAATTTCAATAACTGCTCCACTTTACTGTCTTCTGTTCGGATGAAAAATTGATAAAAATCAAACGCCGAAGTCAACATTTTATCCAACCACACAGCATTTGGTAAAGATTTGCCGAATTTATCTCCAGCGTCATTGGTAACCAAGGGTAACGTTATACCTAAATAATTAAACCGAATAATCTAATAGCATTCGTGTTAATTACAGGGAACTTGAAGAAGAAATGGTTACCGTAAACTGGTTCCTCTAGGACACGACCGATTAAATTATGACCGGCCACAATATTACCCATTTGATCTTTACCACCGATCTGAAAAAAAATTCTTCATCAAAATTATCTACGCTAAATTTTGTATCAAAAAATGCACATTAATTTATTCGTACTTGGAATCTACAACCGTAGGTTTTAAGCAGATGAAGCCAATCATTAGCTTGAAATACTTGATAAGTGAACTCGGCGAAATTCATACCACCTTCAGATTTTATTCGTTTATTTACGCTGTGTTTCAAGAGCATGTTACCCATTCTGAAATTTCTTCCAATTTTGCTCAAAAAATCTATCACATTAACGTTCTTATACCATTCTTCGTTATCAACGATTCTGAAATTAACATCAATAAATGCTTCGAATACTTGGAGGAATAAATTCTAAGAAGGATAATAATAGTATCTTCTCACTTGATCGGCGGTAAAGGACTAGCATTTTGAATTTTGCTCCAAAAATATTTCTCATGGTTGGCAAAAATATGTTCAATACCTTTCTGAATAAGTCGCGCTCTTTCACGAACCACCACGACTTCTTGTTCTTCTCTATCTTTGACATGACCACTGGGATCGCCAATTTGAGCAGTTGCACAGCCAAGCTATAAATTTGAACAAAAATTAAACTCGCAATGATCTGATACAGAATGAATTTCGATGATATACTTCGCTTACCAAAGCAATTACATTATGACCAGCTCTTTGCCAGTGTAATAAATTCATCAGTACGAGTAAATTGCCGACATGTAAACTGCTAGCTGTTGGATCAAATCCGGCGTAAACATATTGAGGTTTTCGACTAACAACTTGGACTATTTCGTTGCTATGTAACACAGATTGTTCTACGATTATACATTTGATTACAGAGATGAATACGGATAAGAATGGTTTTCTAAGATGAGCTTACGTTGAATTTTCGGGGAATACTGCTTCAAACATTCCACGTTCGTGTAAATTCATCACATTCCTGTTACAATATTTAGTACGATAAATATAATTGCCGCGCAAAGCATTTCGTTTAAGTTTACAGAATATCCCCAAGTTGTAAGATAATTGTCCGTGAATGTGTCTTAGGAACATGACTGTATGATTATTGGTATAATAATTCAACCTAATTTACAGATTTAGCAGCAACTTTTAGCTAAACATCGCTACGATTGTCAGAAAGCACCGCATCGAGCTTTGTGATAAGCAAAAAAATAATTTTGATAACAAATACATTTTGGATCGGTTGAGAATTGTAAGTTCCATACTTAAGACACAACGAAATACGAAGTTCCACCTTAGACCATCTATGTACATTATATATAGTCAAAGAGTTCCACCAATTTTTCAAGTTGAAGTTTTCTACTTATTTCCTGTTGAGAATTTTGCTAGAAAGTTGGATTTTAATCTCTACCATTCTAAGGGCCGGTTTTTCAATTCCCGGGTTAGGCGCTAACCGACTGTTAAACACTTAACTGTCGATTCTGATTGGCGGTTAAGCACATAACTGTCCGTTAACTCCTCAGTTAATTTTTAACTGAGCATTGAAAAACCGGCCCTAAACCTAGTAGTGAGGATGAAAAATCATCTCATCGTTCGCTTCATCATTGCTGAAGACGTGAAGGAAGGCGAGAAAATGCCCTGAAAATTTCCTAATCTACCTAACGTTAAAATTGAATTGTTTCAATGATGGTTCAATATAATTATGATTCAATATTTTCCGAATAAGTAATTTAAATGAAAGTTAAATCGATGTTTTTTGGCTGTTCCACATTAAATTTGAGTAAAATAATTAGGTAATCAAGCTCCGCTATTAAATTACAATTGATTACTCGAATTATGTTTTGCTAGCTAATATCGTTTGATTGATTTAAAAGATTATTTATTTTCTTTCTGCTGATTGCACAAGTCATAACTCAGCCCTGTTTTGTGAAATACTGAAAAATTTACTGCATTTTTTGTAAAATGAATGAAATAGAGGATTAAAGCCTCGAGAAATTTATTTATAGCATGATATGATGACTGAAAAATAGTAGAAACTGAATCAAACTTGATACATGGTAGAGGTTACAGCTGTAGTAGGCAGAGTGAGAAACGAGTTCATTCTTCACGCCAGTCCTTTTTGTCCAGAATTGAGTGAATCGCTGAATTCTTTTTGTAGATACAACGATGATCATTGATCACCATAACAATAGAGAATACGGGCCGTATTCATAGACGATACTTTAGTGCCAAGTAGTACTTAAGTACCCAAAAACCTGCACTAACCCTTTGTCTAGTATCTGATTTCGGTTCCTTGACGTGTCAAGTATTGACTATGAATACGGCCCTAAATGTATCACAAATCGATACACAAGTGTTACATGGGGTACTGAATGTACGTAGAAGATAAATTTTGATAATTAATACCCACATTAAAAATGAAGCTTGATTTTGTCGATAATTATTTTCTCATTTGATTAGATCATAATTTTCCCTTCCTTCCTCTCATTCATTTCCCTCCAATTCTTTTCATTTATTCGCAATACAGAAACTAGGAGGTAAAACTTTGAAAAATTTAAAAATTTAAAAACGAAAAATGATATAATAATGTTAATTTCGTTCACAATGATTCATGATTCAGCCAATAACCAACAAGTTTAAACTCAGGTATAACTTTTTGTCTTCTGATTGGTTGTTACCTGGTTGGTTACCTGTTGTAATTTAATAATCTTGAAGGGTCACAGCCCTAGGCGTTAATTTACGATGTAAAATGCACTACATTGCATTCATTCATACCATAAACGATACCAACTAGTTACCAAATTCTTGAAGAGAACAAATTATGAAATAATTTGTAAGTAAAATGTTCGTTATTATTTCACTTTTTTTTATAAAAAATAATTCCTGTAGTACGATTTAATGGTGATTGTTTACATTAATTAGAGACGTAAACAATATACGCATATCTGTACGGAAGTAAGTGCTATTTACAGATTCACTTTATCATCTAACCCGATAACCTCTCTTGTGGAATCGCTTATTCGTTATTGGGCGCAAATGAAATTGCAAGAAAAATTCAAAATACCCGCCGTTTATTTACATTTAAACGAAATGATAAAATATCGTTTTTCCGCCAGGTATACACCACCGTTAAAATGGAAACCGTAAACTCCGACTTGACGCCCGAAGTGGAAATGAAACAAACGAAAAAGAAATGGGTTAAATTTGAAGACGAAACGAAATCCAACGGAAGCGGTAACGACGCTGGTAAAGAAGACATCGCCAGCAGCAATAAACCAGACATCACAAATCGAGTGACGACGACGGCGGAATTCCATAAACGAAATGAACAAACCACCAGTGCGGTTCTACCCACCGAATCTGTCCATATCACGGTGAAAGATATCCGTCTAGCCGAGCAGAATCTCGACTCTATTTCGGCGCAAAATTCCAACATGCGGAATATCGATTTGAATGAAACTTCGAACGGCGTTTCTTCGCATAACACCATAAGACAAGGTTTCGGTACGTGCCTAGACTCGTGCTACGTTAATCTGAAAATATAATGGAAAAATTTTTATTATAAAAATGCTACTTTTTATTCCAGTAAACGGCGATATTATTGTGACTTTGTTACCAGTTAATACAAAGTTCCCTTGGATAACGCCTGCTAAATTTCGTCCCGAGCTCGTACCGGAAGAGTTAATGGCTCAAGGTTTAACGGTAATTCACTAATTGTCTATTCATAACCGTAGCTAGTGGCTACTAGACGCAGCGAAAAATATTTTAACCGATTTATTTACGTGTATTTTCAGTTGACCGTTGAAGATTACGTTAATATTATGGAGATGTTGACAAACGACTTGAGATTTACGTTGTACAACGTGTGCTATAAAAGAGTACTCATTTTATGGATATTTACCGCATTTTTAGTATTATTCGGACTGTTATTGTCGGGCGTTCAAGGCCTGACTTTATTCAGCTTGGGAGTTTTGTGGTTAGTGATGAATTCAGCGGCCATTTTCTTATGTATGTGGATCAAAATCAAAGTACGTGATGTTTGATACTTGGTTGAAACATAGGTATGCGTTTAATGTAAACATCTCGTCGTTGGTTAATCGATCATTTTTTTTTTTTTTATCACAGTTGAATCGCAATCTAGAACGTTGCATAGCTCAAGTGAACCGACACCTGATGCGTCACAAAATCATCTTAGGTTTAGACGACCGTGGAAAAATATCGTGCCACAAAGTGAATCTATGCTTTATATATTTCGACACGACCGATTGTGTGGTAAGTAAACAATAATCTAATTAAATCGATTCAACCGTACGTATCCATTCAACTGTCGTTTTACGCTGCTAAAGAAAAAATTACAAGATGTCATCGAATCGGAAGAAGCGGCCGGACGCACGGTAAGTAAATCTTTATCCAAAGACGACGATAAAAACAAACGTCAATTTCAAGACCGAATGGATATCGATAGTCAAGATATCGTTATCCAAGGCGCTAACGCAGTTCGTATATCTCGTAAACAAGTAAGTAAAATTATTGGTACTTCATAACGCTCTGCTGACCGTCGTTAATTACCCGCCATTAATTTTCGTTCGTAAAATAGGAACGCGGCGAGCAGCTTTTTGCCAGATATATTCAACGCTGGAGTAAAGATTTCCTTCGCCGGCGTCTAGACTGGACTGTCGACGAAGAAAGAGGCAATCCGGTCGATGCTCGGCATCTTTCAACCGCCCTGTGCCCGTGCCAGTACATTGAAGAGTATTTACGCTGCAAGCCACGTATCGATAAGAGAGCTTTTTGCCCCATGTTCACCTCTTACATGCACGAAAAAGGAATCGACTAGCAATTAGAGGTGCCCAGGGCACCGCATCACTCGTGTTATATTTAGTACTCTTAAACAAATGAAAAGAAATCAGCTGCACTTTCTCCAAACACCACAACACCGATCACATGTATGTAATTTTAATGCTTAAGAAGACGTAAAGTATGTACCATGATTTTATATTTTTTATTTATTTATACGCGCATTCCGTTCTCTTTTTTCGATCCTCGAATCTGTCAAACTCCTGGCTACATCTGCTTTCGTGTATACTTTTATTTTCCTCAATGATTGCTTATTCTATGACAAGATCAAATAAATTCTATCATTCCAACTGGAACCAAAGTCGAGCTTAATTAACATTAGATATTTAAGGGACCAATTACAATCACCGACTGTTACTCTGAATTGTTCCTAAAAAAAATTTTCTCGCGTTTGACTACTTTTTACATTCCAATTCTTCCCTATTTTTTTCCATTCTGTTATGTACTTGTACTTAATTGACTGTAATCAAAATCCTAGAAATCTTACCAACTACTTTGGTAGCTTTTTTATTGCAATGTTAGTATTATTGTATCGGAGTATTACAGGGTATAATGCAAATAATTTTTTATCTTGACTTTTTTTTTTCAATGAAGGCATTTTTCTATAAATAATGTTAAATTTAAATTAATAATATTGATGTTACCTAATTCCTTTTTTCATCGTCAATTAAAGGAAAGAGAATGAAGATGAAATAATTATAAGAATGTAAAAATACTTACACGGATTGATGTAATTTGATGATTTTTTATTTCTGAAGTGTTGAACACCAGTAGAATTTTTCTTCTACACTTGAAGAGAAATTATGAAAAAGGGTTCAGTTTTTCTACTCAACGTCGTTATTTTGGACACAATTAGATGTCAGTGCAAAATCTCATCAGTAACTTTGAACTAAAAAAAAAAAGTTCTTACGAAACACTGTAAGTAAAATAATCAATCATGACTTATGTTGAAAAATGAAATTCAAGACAAAGCAAGGAATGCTCTTTATATATTGTGTTATTGTAATTGATAGACTATATTTTTAATACTTGTTATTAATATCGTATTATTATCATTGTAAGTAATTATTATTTGTACGATTCAATTTTTTTTTTTGGTTTATCTTGTTTATTTTTTTCTTCTAAATTTTAGATTATTGAAGTTGTTCATTATAGATATCTACTATACAGTTGTTAACTAGATACAGTACTTATCCGTCCAAATTGTGATATTTTCTTAAATAGTCTATAGTATTATACTATTCGTTAAATTGAATAAATAAATTACGAATAACATTGGTATTTCAATTTGGACTACCTGACGGTAAATCTGGTTGGTATTTCGCATTGTTATTCGCAGATTTAAGACTGAATTTAGGGATTGAAATTTGAAAATGATGTTTCAATAAAAATTTTGGAGTGGTGGAATATCGTCAAAAATAATGAAAACTGAGCGCCCGCGCCCATAAAATTGAGCCCGTACAGATATGTCATATTTCCCACGACGCTGTCGTGGGAAGTACGACGTCCACGGGCCTATGATTTTTACACATACGTAAAAATTACAAAAAAATTGTAAAAGGTTCCAATTTCGTTCAAACTCAAGTGAGGTGTTACTGATGCCTTGAGAATGTCTCAAAAAAATTTCAGGCCCCTGTGATGCCGGGGGGAGGGGGCGCAGTTCATTTTTTTTTTTGAAGAACGCCCCATTTTGAGAAGCCATGGGTCAATCCCCTGGAGTCGCAAGGAGCTGAAATTTGTTTTGAGACATTCTCAACTCATTAGTAACATTTTACTTGAGTTTGAACGAAATCAGAGCATTTTAAAATTTTTTTGTAATTTTCACTATGTGTAAAAATCATAGGCCCGTGAACGCTGCACTTCCCACCAAGGCGTCGTGGAAAATTTGACATCTGTACGGGCTCAATTTTATGGGTGGTCAGTTTTCATGATTTTTGACGATGTTCCACTACTCCAAAATTTTTAAAACTTTTATGATATGTTTAGAGATAAATAGCACACTTTTTGGCGAAAAAATTCCATTGTCGCTATGACCATTTTTTCAAAATGGCGGCTCAAAATTTCCAAAACGCCATAACTCAGTGAAAAATCGTCCAAAAAAATTTAAAGAAATCGTTTGCTATTCTTACCCTCTATAATCGATCTAAAAAAAAAACGCAAAATTTTTATCTATATTTGGAGAGAAATGAAAAAATTGAGGAAAAAATAAATTTTGGCCCCGCCCCCCTAAATACTTGTGCTAGGGGTCCAAAAATTTTTCTCATCATGGTTGACCTTTTGTGGTAGAAAAGGGTCAAGATCGGTTTCCAAGGCCAAAACACCATACTTGACCGGGCATGTTCAGATTTTTCACTTGTGTTTGCAAAAAAAAAATTGCTCAAAAAATCGAATTGCCATACTTGATGGGCTACCTATACCCTTTTAAAAAAAATTCAATTTTTTGTAAAAATTAAAACTAATGAACTTATTTTTTAAAAAAAAAGAAAAAAAAATCTCTCACCACACAGGTAAAAAAAATCGCCCATATTTTGAAAATTTTTTATTCATTACTACGTTTTATTTTAAATTTGGTAACTAACTTATTTATTTAGTACAAAACTTAGAAAATACATGTAAAAACAACATAGATACAAATATTTAAAAAAGAAAAAAAAAAAGAAAATATTTCCTTACAATTTAAAAAATGAAAATCTTTTTTTTTAAAAGTAGCTATCATGCCTATAGTATGTTCAAAAACAACAGAAAATAACACAGGTTCTCTATTTACACGTTACTCTATTTCGAGGGGAAAATAGGTAAAAACAAATCCAGATAGGTAATTATCATGAATTCTGGCAGGATACATTACAATTTACAAAAACAATTAATAATTCATTGACAAGTGCACAAGGAAAATCAAACGAGAGTCTTACTATACAATTAAACCATTGTCCACAAGGGAGGAAAAAACATCGCGTAGGGGTGTCGTTCGTACTACGAATATTTCCCTCCTTTTACCTGCAGCCCCTCCTTTGTAAAATTTAAATCACGATAACTGCGCATCACGATGGTTGAATTTGTTAATTACGTTCCCTTATAATAGGGGTTTGGATGTTTCGTGAAGAGTGGTTGTTTTGTATTAATATAGGCATTTATTGTATTGAGTGTTGGAAAAAAAAGAGTAAAAAATGAGATAAGTTTCTTCAAAAGTAAATCCTGTTTTGAGTGAGCAAATTAGTTTGCTTTGATTCTTATATGTATTTTGAAGTATTATCAACAATTATGTGTAGATTAATACTTATAAGTAATTCGTTGTTGAGTTTAGTAATCACGAGAAGATTAATGTTGGGGTAGATTATCACTGTGGGTCCGAATTTGATCTCACATTTCGAAAAGAAATATATGTATAAATATTTATGAGTGAGTAGGTATCAAATTGGATAGGTATAGAATAAATAAGTAGGTAATATAGGTATGATTTACGAATGAGATACACGAGTGGGAGGATAGGTAGTGGTAGTAGGTATTGATTATTAAAATCTATCAGCCTTAACTCTCGCGAAATTTATAATACTCTACCTATCGTGATACGAGAAACGCGTTGGTAATTGATAATTCGTTAAAAGGTAATCGCTTAAACGACCATCGAGTCTTAGTGAAAACTTGAAAAGGTAACTATTCGGATACATTTAACAGGTAAATATCATCTAGATAGTAAATTACGTAATATTTTGAGATCATTAGCGAACGTGATTTTTTTGTATAATCGTCGTATACGCCGTTGATGTGCAAGGTATGCGTACCTATTTGTAATAATATAATTACTACGCTCTTTTTTTTCAAATACGAGTACCTACGTAAGTACAAAAGATATCAACAAAAATAGGTACACAGATACCTTTGGGGGGGGGGGGGGAAATGCTTACAGTATATCCATCGAAATTATCTAAATTTTTAGTATAAGTACCTCGAGTGAGAGCGTTTCTTTTTGCATCAAATTAAAAAAAGGTTGAAATACGATGAAAAATTAAAAACACTGGGTAACATGATAAATATACGCAGGTACCTATACCATAATATCTATTAATTTAATGGTAATACTCATCATTTTATGAAACTTGAAGCAATAATCATGATGTTCCAAAGCATCTAGATAATCATTCAGCTCGCGTTGTAGATGAAAAATTTGTTCATTTTGGTAGGTACGCAGGTATTTACACGATTGCGCTACGCACGTTCGTTTTTTTCACTCGTTTTTGGTCTTATTTTTTTTCTTACTGCTCTTATCGGTGACTCCTCTTCGCTTTCTTTTCTGTTTGTGCTTTACACGACGATAAATAAAAATTTCATTTTGAACACCGGGTCATACGTCGGTAAATTTTGAAAGTCTGTCTCGTAACGCTAAATTTTCTCTTTTTAGTCGTTCCATTTCCTGCCTTAATCCCATATTCTGTAGAAAAAAAAAGTAAAATTTATGAAATATAAGAAGTATCGATGAAAATCAACGTGAAATAGAAAATAACTTCTTAAAAATTCGAAATTATTTTGAAGAATTTTTGTTTTAACCATGTGTGGTTTTTTGATCTGCTACCATGTAGCGTTGAAACCATTCTTGTTTACAGTTTTACCAACCTTGGCAGTCGACAAAAGACTGGTACTGTTTGTGTTCTGTAAAATATTGAAATTAAAGACTAATTCTTACTTCTTTTTCTAAAAATCCAGCTCTGAGAGCAATTTGATTTTCTTTCATTCTTCTCGCATCTCTCGACCTTTTGGCGGCCATGTTGTTTTTTCTCCTACGAGCCCAATATTTTTCATCTTTTAATCCGTCCGGAACGAACTGAAATTTTACCGTAGTTAGAATCCAAGTTGGTACCTAGATCTACATAAATAGATAGATGCTACAATTTAGCCATTCAAAGCAATACTGCCCTTGTTGTCTTGGATTAAAAATGTACCAGTGTAGTGTACGTGTAGTGCATACCGAATTATTCTATTCGTATTAGGTATCACCGATATAACGATATTTTAGTACATGTGCCTTTTACTTACTCAATTACCAGTATCACACGTCTATACCTATCGAAACACTTTATCAACTTGTACCTACCAACTTCGAATAAAAACAATAATCACTATACATAAAGTATAGGTAAATATCGAATAAGATACATGTTCAACCGTCATACCTATTTCATCGCCCTATATTTATAAACCCTTTCAATCGCTCTTTTTTTCATTTGTTTCTTTAATATCATTTTTACTATTGATCGATTTTAATAATGTATGTAGGTATTGACTTTTGTTATTTTTAGTTGATCGTTTCGATTGTATCTCTTCTGCTCTTCGTTTGCTTCTCTAAGAATTATAAATTTATAATATTCAAAAATATTAACAATATTTTTCAGATTGATTCCTACACGTCAAATTGCTCAACCGAATGCTAAGATTTAGTTACACAAATTTGCCCAATTTCATTTTCAATTTTTAATTTCAGCTTTCAAAAAATATAAACGAGCTCCTACTTTCTGATTTAGTTATGCAACTTGACGTACAGGAATTAACCTGCGACTGAGAAAAATCATTTCTATGAAATGTAGATCGATATATATGGCGGAGTGTCTTGTCGTTTTTCTCAGTCGATGGAAATTTTTTCGCAGTTAATTGAAATAATTTCCATCATACCAATACATAGTACCTAAATAATAAACTGCACCAGGTAAACAGGGATATCTCACCTGTTTCCTTGATTTTTTTACCATGGGTTGTGGTTTCAATTCTTCATCAGAGAATGGTCGTGAACGTGGATCGAAATCTCTGCTTGACGATGCGAATGATAACGCTGTAAAATAGATTAATGATTTTATTACACGCTGGCTTGTCGTAAAAAAATAAGAATATAAGTAGATGTATGTACAATAATACGTAGCATGATAGGTGTTCTTATTCTTACATAACGCAATTTATTCTTCAATTATGTAGGTATTGTGCCTATATTTCTTGGGAGAGTGAGTTTTAGGAATGCTGTGTACTTTCCAATTTTTTATAGGAATTTTTACTTTTAAAAATTGAGTTCCTTGAAAAATTTCAGGATGTGGTTACCAATTCTCTCTCTCTAAAAAAAAGAGGAACCTTGCACTTGATTAGTTTGGCTCTAACGTGGAAGCGTATCAAACTCGCCAATGCGGTAGCCCATCTAAGTTGACTAGAAGATGTTCAAGCAATCGTAAAATGCTATCGGTTTTAATCAAAACGTTTAACAATTATAACGTTAAAAGTTTAATTAACCGAAACGCTATACGCTTGGATGAAACACGAACGCGAATAGGTAAACTGAGCTACAAAGTAGGTAAATTTTGTCTATCAGCGATATGTACATGGTATTTCATGTCGGACTATTTCAGACGGACGTGAATATGTAGGTGAAGAGGAAACGAAAGTCAAACTCCTCCATGAACCCAAAAATGTAAAAAATTGACAAAAATATCTATTCCCGAAATAAAAATTGTAATTTTTAAAAAATTCCACCCTCCCTTCCATTTTTTGAATTTTTAAAAATTTTGACTCAAAAAATGACTGAAATTATCTCATGATGTCGAAAATTTCAGTCGTATACCTCCGTCTCATGTCACATCATCTTGGATGCGAGCTTTTATACCTAGGTATTCAGGTAATCATAATTTAAGATACTCACTCGAATCTGCAGGCGAGGGTGGATTTATTCCTAGAGGACTCAAAGGCTCACTAGGACTCGGACTCGGTTCTCTTTTAGGAATAACACCATTAGTTGTTCCATTAGGTTGAGATTGGGTTACAGCGCAAGGTGTTAAACATGTGGTATCTAGTTTAGCTTGTTGAGTTGGTACCATGGCTCCGCCAACTGCTGGCTGACTTTCCAGAGGGATGCCATTGTCAGAAAGGAACTCGTCTAAATCACAGTACTGCAAACATAATGAAATAATAATATTTTACCGAGTCGATTCCTACGTTGAAAATGTTTTTTTCCAAATAGCAGACGAAATATGCATTTTAGAAAAAATTTGACTTTACATGGAGTGAAAGAAAATTTAATTTTCTACAATTTTGGGTCTATTTATTTTTCTCTGTAACACTTATTTTACCATTTATTCTTGAAAAATTGTCAAAATCGTCTCATTATTAGGTAAATGATAAAATTTTAATATTTTGATTTTTGACATTGTAACGGGAAGGTATAGCCCTCCTTACCAAAGGTGGTAGACCGATTTTCATCAACTAAAGTTTAATCTCGACTAGCCAACATTTTTGTATGAGTACCCCAGACGAGCATCTCAGGGCAGTTTCTCTCTGAAGGAGGGGGGGCATGGCTCGAATTTTTGATATTATGGGGGAAAAAAATTTTGAGTCGGAAATTGACTAAAATTTAAAGAAACAGGCCGAATATCATGTTAGTATACCCGGGGCAAAATTTTTTGGCAAAATTACAACGTCTTCTAGAAAAACGAGTATTTTTCATAGAATTTTCCTGTAGGAAAAAGAATTCGGAGATTCGAAAACTGGATAATAAATCCTCGATACTCGTCAAATCATCCTCTCACGGTCCACTCCGACGAGGACTCGTTCATCAGGAAATCTATAGCTACAGACGCCTGCCTCCATCGTACACATGTACACGCTAGCCTTTTTTCTAACCGGAGTAAGAGGAAGAAAGATAAACTTTTTTGTCACTATATGCTTGATACAGAATCACACATATTTCCATGTGTATGTAAGTGAATCTGATGGCAGATACCTGTACCATGGAATGAAAACTGTACAGTGATTGAAATTTTACATCGCTACCGCAATTGATATCCGGTACAAGTTGAAGCAATGGTATGTTTCATTACCTTGACAATCATTTACGTGACTTTCAAGGCAGACAACTTTCTGTCTTCGCGCGTTCGAATATTCGAATAAGATTTCGAAGCCACCGATATACTACACATATATACCTATACCTATAGGTATCCTATACTTCATCATCTGTATCACCACTACGTAGCCTATGCACGCTGTACGAGTATTATAGGTGCAACTTCTCACCAGTACTGACTGTCTTCAGCAGCTGGTACCCGCTATAGTTTCGAAGCATCAGAGGTGTAGGTACCCTTTCGAGTATACATCTTTTTTCCAAGCACTTTCTCTTTTTTATTGCAAGTACATTCTGTTACATTTACGCCTACTCGGATCGATTCTTTAATTTGAACCCTTTGAGGAATCAATCCTATGAAAGGAGTTGATTTTCCCTCAAATCTTCTGCATGAGATTTTTCGTCAATTTATACGTGGTAAATAAAGATGAACGCGAACTAGTGTAAATTTCTTCTTTACACTCTCGCAAGTCTTCCAAAACATTCTGGGGTGATTTTTTTCAAGGTTATACAAAATGACGAAAAACTGGTTTTCAAAAAAGGCTGGTTTTTGAAGAAAAAAATTCTAACACGTAGATCAATTGCACGATTTCACCGCCCAGCTCTCTATCTCTCCGCTTCATCGTCGACGTACAAGAATTACCTGACTCGAGCCAGATACCCGCGGAGTGAGAGGAAGAGTTATTGAAAATCCTGAATTTTTGTAAAAAAGAAAAAAAAAATGGACAAAGATAAACCGACATGATTCCAGCGTTTCCCCTTCCCCTTCGCCACACAATTCTTGGACAAATCCAGATTATTGACTATAAGTAGAAAGGTACCTACATAAATTTTCAGCAATAAAATATAGGTAGGTGGGTACTTACTTTTAAATCAGCTTCATAGGGTAAATTTTTACTATCCCATATGTTGGGTCCTAAAAAAGCAGCTTGAGCTTCTACATTTGACCAGAGTAAATCATTTTCGTCTTTCTTCTCTGGACTATCTTTACCATACGATTTTCCTGTAAAAATAATTACATATTAGAATAAGTAATCGTAGGTATACTATACACATAGGTAATTCGATATGGTAATATAATGGCACAATACTGTAGTTGGCTTTCATCTGCGCACAGTTGCTATAAATTTATATCGATCAAAAAACCAAATGAAGAAATGCAATCGGCTCGCATGCTGAGCTCATCTAAATATTAGCAATGGGGGCTAGAAAAAAATCGTAGGCGAATAACAATGAACCAGAACTTATCATTTGAATAATTTGGTACGTATACGTATAATGTATACCTAAACATGTGTAGGGAAAAGCAGACAGGATGAGACCACTTTCATTCTTTATGAATTACGAGTGCGAGCCATACACGAAACTTATACGAGCGCTTAAAAAATACCTACATCAAAAGATTGCGATTTTTTTCTCGAATTTATTAAATCAACTTGTCGACATTTTGAGCGCAATGCGGGGTGAGATTTTCAAATTTCGAATATTTCGAAAACCCACGCCAAATGGCGTCGTATAAAAAAACCAGTATATAAGTAGGAAATGAACGATCCACATTACAGACATTAGAAAAGACCTTGATAACTGAACCGAGTAATGTTGTGATTGTGAAAATATTATTAAAACACATTTCCGTAACAATGTGTATACCTTTATCATCGCGACTGTGTAAGCTCTCAAGGATGCGTATCATAGAAAAAGTAAAATTTTAGGGACGAAAATTTCAAAGAAGAAAAAATTTCCATTATTCGTCCCATTCTCTAAAGCTACATACATAACTCTAACGCTTTATTTTGTAACAAAAATACTTCTATAGGAATTTCCAAGGGTATGGTTTTGAATACCATTGATACGCGTACGTGTATTAAGTATTATTTAAGTAGGTAGTGGTACTATTCGTAATCAAATATACGTCCAAGGTAGCTAGTCAAAAAAGAAAGTGGCAACAGGTAGTCTGTGTAGCAAAAACTGTTTTCACTTTCACATTTTGTGTATGTACCCACTACCCATACCTACGTATAGGTATACTATACACGCTCCGCCATGTAGCTGTATATTCGAACGGGCGTTCGATTCGTGTTTGTGGACGCTCGTCCAGAGCTAGTGCCAGACTCGACGACTTTGTAGAATGATCGAAAAAATTAGTTACACAGTCGAGTATACCAGAATACCACCTGAAATGGTACCGAAGAGATGTGTCTGCAGCGACGATATTCGATGGCACTTTAACGGGTATATGGGCGAGGCGTTATCGAGTGCTACCTACATGACTCTTCAGACTCGTATTTGTGGTACCTATTTTCTCTTGGATAGAAAATATTATAATACGTAGTATGTATTTTGGCAGATCGAGTTGGGTGGGGTTTAAGATATTCGTCGATTGAATTCAAATTGATCGCTTTGATGGGTGAAACGTTAATTTTACGAAGATATTTTTATTTGTTGGAGGATTGAATTTTTTGAACTTGAACAAAATGTCCGAAAATTTGACATAAAATTACGTATTACATCGTCATTTGTGAGAAAAAAGGAATAAATCTAAACTTTTTTCAGGTGATTATCATAAATGGACTTTTTTACCTCTACTCGAAGAATTGTCATGAGATCACTTTTTTTTTGAAAATCGTTCTAATTGTCATTTCTTGAATAAATAGTCACAATAAATTATCATTTTCTCAAAAAATTGTCACAAATTGTCATTTTTTCAAAATGTTGTCAGAAATTTTCAGCAATTGACAGTTTTTCAAAAAATCATTAGAAATTGTCACATTTTCAAAAAATTGTCAGAAATTGACAGTTTTTCAAAAAATTGTCACCAACTGATACTTCTTGAATATAAATGTTCACAAACTAACATTTTTTCAAGGAGTCGTGAAAGCTCGAGAAATTGTCGCAAAGGGATATTATTTTCCAAAAAAAAAAAAAAAAAAAAGGTCAAGAGTGGACATTTTATCCAAACTGACACTTTTTGAATAAATTGTCAAAAAATTTCATTTTTCAAAAAGTATTAGTAAATTGACAATTTCCTTTAAAAAAATGTCACAAATATTGTCAGAAATTACTTTCAAAAAATTGTCATTTGGGTGGGTATCTTTTTGAATGTCATAAACTGCCATGACTAGATTTTTTTGCCAAAAAATAATTATCGTATGGATGTTTTGGAAAATTGTCATGACGTCATGAGTCAACACTTTTCGAATATTTTGTCACAACTTGACATTTTTCAAAAAATTGTCTGAAATTGTCATTTTTTTGAGAAATCGTCGTTGATAGACGTTTTCCAGATTTTTTTGAAAAAAAAGTTGTCATAATTTGACACGTTTCAGAAAGTTGTCGCAATTTGACTTTTTTGAAAAATGTTCATCAATTGTCATTTTTTTGAAAAATGTTCATCAATTGTCATTTTTTTGAAAAATTGTCATCAATTGTCATTTTTTTGAAAAATTGTCATCAATTGTTATTTCTTTGAGAGATTGCCATCATCATCATTTACGTTTATTTTTCAAAAAATAGTCGTGCTTAATTTTTGAAAAAAAAATTAAAATTGCCATAAGCTGACATTCCTTAAAGAAATTGTCAAAAAATTTTGTTTTTTAAAAGTGTCTTACATTGACATTATTTTTCAAAAATTATCGTAAGTGCCTATTTGAAGCATAAAAGTCAGATCAATGTTATCATTTTTCACTGCAAGTTGACATAACTTGAAGAAAGTGTCGTAAATGGACATTAATCACAAAACTGGTCCTTTTTTTGAAAAAAGTTGCCAACATTTTTCATTTCTTCACAAAATTGTGACGAGTTGACATTTCTTGAATGAACTATCGTGAATAATTGTTATTTTTTAAAACGTGTCATAAACAAACATTATCCGTCAAAAAATTGTGGGAAATGCGGTAAGTAATATTTCTTTGAAAGTTTCTCAACATATTTGTCATAAATTGAGTTTTTTTGAACAATCATATAAAATTGTCATTTTTAAAAGAAATCTTCACTGTCATTTTTCTAAGATGAGCATTCTTTTCCAAAAAAATTATCATAAATGGACATTTTTTCTTACAGTTGTCACAAATTAACATTTCATTCTGTCATTCTTTCAAAGTGTCATAAAATGGCCATTTTTTTTTAGAAGAAATTGTCTAAATTGTCATTTCTCCACAAAGTTTTTATAAATTGACATCTCGTGAGTAAACTGTCATAAATTTTCATTTCCTCTGAAAGTTTCATTAATAGGCATTTATTTTTATCAAATATTGTCTGAAGTGGACATTTTTTCGAAAAAGTTTCCCGTGTTGCCATTTTTGACAAAAAAGTCACAAGATGACATTGCTTGAATTAATTGTCATCAAATGGCATGTTTTCAAAATGACATGAATGGACTTCTTTTTTTTGGAAAAAATCATATTTTTTTCACATTTTCCACAAAATTTTCACAATGTTGACATTTAAAAAAATACATTTATATACATTATTTAAAAAAATACAAGACATTATTTTTCAAAAAGTCTCATAAACGGACATTATTTGTCAGAAATTGTCATAAATTGTTTCTTTTTTAGAAAAATGGTGTATAAATACCTAGGCATCATTATTCAAAAAATCATAAAAGAGCACTTTTCCAAAAAAAAAAATACCACAATGGGGTATTGCAAAAGTAGCCATAAATAGACATCTTCAAAATTGTTATGAATGAAAAATTTTCTAAAAAAATTTCCATTCTTGATCAAAGCATCAAGTTATTATTTCTTCAAAAAACTCTTCAAAAAATTTCGTTTTTGAGAAAAAAAATACCAAAAATTGAAAAACTGATTTTTTTCAAGTGGAAAAGTAAAACAACATCGTTGTCAACCAACTCCTCCACGAACGAGCGTATTTCTTTTTCATCGTCAATTTTTCCTACCTCCAATCAAAATACATACGTAGATAAATAATTGATTTGGTACACAAAAGAGCATCTCGTCAATCTCTCGAAATATTTGTAAAGAACTAAAGACCGGCTCTATATGTACGTACGTCGTATGTAGAAAGAGATAATAAAAAAATCCGAGAAAATATGACATCAGCCAGCATAATAAGATAGTACAGTACCTACACGACAGGTAAGGTATAGTGGTAAGGTAAGGCAAGGTACCACACGTACACAGTTATAAAGGTACTCCGTACGTCACAGTCTTGTACTGTACTCTTACATTATACACGGTAAATTACATGAGAAAAAAATTCACTCGGCGTCGCGCCACCCCGCGTCCGTCTGTCTGTTCCAAAGTAGGTCAGTCGTTCATATACGTGTTGATCTTTTATGACGGGATACACGTCTGTTTTCCTTCCTCTTTTTTTATAAGGTTTAAAAGTGAGTGAAAGTTGTTACCACTTTCGCTTGTATAATACGAACCTTCCTTCCGGGATTGAAGTCTTGTAACGAATTCGCTTCGTTAATTCTTACGAAAGTAGAAAAAGAAACGAATAATATCAGTTCCTGTTCCACCGAAAATAATCGCTCTTCGTCTCGCGGCCTCTTGCATGCGATAAACGTGAATCGACATATTGCAACGTAGTAACTTTACCATTACAATATCGTAGGATGACAGTCTGAGTAAAATAGCCAATGGGATTATCGCAGTATAGTTCTGTAGTGTACAATGAGTCTTGGTAATTTTCTGTTTCATTTGACATAGATATTCGAAATTTTTTGGCATTATTGAAATTTTGGAAGAGGGAGGAGAGTCTTTTAATAGAGCTGAAATGAGAAAATGGACTAAATTCCGGTTAAATTTGTCATTCTGTTTGGGAAGCATTTTCTTAGAATTTAGTCTTACGACACCTGATGATGATGATGACTTTGACCTCAAATTCGAGAACGAGAAAGAAGTCTATTGAGTAATCAAATCTAACAAAAAACTCGCCAATACATTCCACCAGCTTTTACTTTCTTTTCAATTCTTAAAATAAATTTCATCATTCGAATCATACTTTTTCAGTTATTGAAAAAATTGATTTTTTTCTCATTAGAATCAACTATTTTTTTAAATTCTCTTTCAAGTCATCGACAAGACGACGACGATCAAATTCATCGCTCGTATTCTTACAAAATAATATGTAAACTTACATACAACTTCTTTCATCATTCAAAAAAAACACCATTCAAATAGGCACCTACCAAATTAAATGGACGTTCGCAAATACGTGTACACACTTACAATCCAACCTGCCTCCATCCGTGCACGTATACTCGACGCATGGGAAACCCTCATAAAAAAAAAAAAAAAAAAAAAAAAAAAGGAGAAATGCAGACGAAAAAAAAAATAGAAAGAGAGAAGCAGACGACAAAACAGAAAACGATGGAAGAAGAGACGAGCAGGGAGGGCAGACAAGACGAATGTTAAAAAGCCAATACCTCCATAGACCGCTGAGAAAATAACAAGTTTCCACCACCATTTCAGGAAGTAATGCTCACGAACAAAGTGAAAGTGATTCTTTTCCTTAATTTATCACTACCTAGGTTGGTAATATAGGTACTCCTAATTCGTTTTGTTGCTTATACTTTTGTTCATCTTGCATTTCGCATCTTTTTCTCTCTCTCTTCTTACTTCGCAGCGTCACATTGCGCTAAATAATCGGTTTTTTGCACGTCGCACTCGAGATATGGCAATTTAAGCGTGACTTTTTCCAATACTACGGATATTATTGGCAACATGGCTCGGGTCTGCTCGGCTATAGATTATCAGCGGAACGTGGTTATTTTCCTATTTGTGGAATGTGCTGATGAAGCGTAATGTTCTGGGAGTATACAAATGTACATTGCACGTAATGATAGGATCGGATGGTTTCTTCTTTTGGTGTGGAATTTTGGATTTTAGTTAAAGTTACAGATTTTATAGGAAATTGGAAGTATTTTTTGAAAATTTCCAATGACCACTATCTTTTTTTTTGAAGTTTGAAAGCGAGTATTCAATAATTTTTTGAGGAGTCAGAAGAGCTGGGGAGACTTTAAGATGATACAAAAAAATTGCCAACAATTTTAATTCGCTTCAAAACCAGAAAATTGCTGTTAAAAAAATCGTAAAATTAGGTTATATGAAATTCAAAGTAATTTTACAAGATTTTTCATGTTTAACCAAAGTTTACGGAGGAGGGAGGGTCATGAGGAAGTACGATTTTGAGTAAATTAATTTGAGACTATTTTCAAAAAAGTTTTTATTTTTTTGGGGTAATTTTCTCCTTTATTTCTCCCCCCCCCCCCCCCAAAAAAAAAAAA
>FIZT01032884.1:0-10353 GCA_900065295.1 Paracoccus marginatus
GGAGATAGAATTTTTAGCTTGAAAATCAGGTTTTTTGGGGCCCCAGCCCCAAGGGGGTGGGATAAAAATTCGCTCTTGCGCTCTAAAATCATCTTTTACCAAGACAAGTCGAATGGCATAAAAATTTTGCCGAAGTTCCACCGGAGGCTAATTGACCCCCTTACCACACCAGAGCCTTTAAGGATCAATTTTTACAAACTTGAAAAATTTTATAAATCTCTTTTTATAGCTTTTGAATCGAATTTGACGGGTTTTGGAGAAATTTTCATCAATTTTAGAATTTTTCGTTCACTTATGACAAGCTGAAATCTTTTAGATAGTTTTTAGATCAATTTTGAATTTTTTTTGATCTTATTGAAAAACTTGAAAATTTGCAGATCACTTCTGACAAACTTTGATACTTTTGGAGAGCTTTTGGCAGCTTTGGATGAGCTTTAGAAAAAATTGTGAATTTATGGAGAACTTTTGAGATTGATAAGAATAAGGTTTTCTAGATAGATTTTGAAAGACTTTGAAATTTATTGCTGAAGTTTTGACAGCTTTTTGTAAGCTTTTTAAGAATGAAATTTAAAAAAAATTGACAACTTTGATGGAGCTTTTTAAGCATTCTGAAGTTCATTGAGAAGCTTTTAACAGCTTTTGAAAGACACTTAAATTTTTTGGTGAACTTTTGATAGCTTTTTGTAAGCTTTTCAAAGATCGGAAATTTTTTTTAAAAAATTCGACAGCTTTGATGGAGCTTTTTAAGCATTCTAAAGTATATTAATAAGCTTTTGACAGCTTTTGAACGACATTCAAATTTATTGGCAAGCTTTTGACCGCTTTTGGTGAGCTTTTTCAAGGACTGGAATTTTTTTTTTAATTTTACAGCTTTGACGGAGCTTTTTAAGCATTCTGAAGTTTATTGATAAGCTTTTGACAAGCTTTTGACCAGTTGAAAAAATTTTGGATCAATTTTGATAGTTTTTGGATAGGCTCTGAAGGATTTTGGAGAGCTTTTGAAAAGTTGAATTTTTTTTTTCAATAATGTCAGACTTTCAAAGTTTTTGGCCAACTTTTTGGTAGATTAAAAAATTTGTGGATCAGATCACATTCGATAAGGTTTGATATTACTTGAAATTTACTGGCGAACTTTTGACAGATTAGAATATTTTGAAGAGCTTTGAAGAGCTTTTGCAGAGCTTTTCAAAACCTTCAAAAAATTTTAAACAACATTAGTGAACTTTTATTTTCAGATAAATTTTGATGAGCTATAAAGGAATTTTAAAATTTTTTGTTCATTCATGACCGAATTCAAAAGTTTTTGTCCGACTTTTGATGGATTCGAAAACAGAATTTAAAAAAGTAAAAATTCGAAAATTCATCATCCGCATAAAATACCCCCCTCCCTCCTCGCTACACAAGAAAATATCTTTCCCTCTTTCACCCACTTTTTCTACGTCTCACACGTTGATAAAATCTGAAAACTTTTGAACTCGCCAATCACCTTACGAATCACTGGGGAAATAAGCTCTCGCCTAGGATTTAAAAAAATCCGAAAAAGAACCTTTTTTTTTTGCGGCGAATGAGAAAAATACCCCATCGAGGCCGCACTATTCAACCTTTTCCCGACTATTAAGAGGAAAAAATAATGAATTCGGAATTGGCATACAGCATACGTACAAATGTACCTACATGTATATACGTGCAACATTGTGGCAACATATTTCGTCAGTATTGGGCTGTCTGCGGGGTTGGAAAATCTGTCAGAAGCGTCGCGCAATCCACCGAGTAATATTTTCATTTTCACATTGTAAAAGAGTAAAAAACACATCGTACACGAGTCGAATTCCAAACGACGTAGCGAACTATTTTTCATGCTGTTGAGCAGATCGCGTGGTAAATACGCCTAAACAGAATTTCTAATTTGATTATTTAACGAGACGACGATGGAAAAGACCAGAAAAAAGGGGTCGAGACAAATGCAACATGTCACGAGTCATGTTGCAGCGTATCAAAAAGTGAACAAGGGAGAAGGATATTTTTCTTCGACGTCGAAGTTCGATAGGTACACTCGCAACAACGATGGGGTAAAGCTGGATTCGTGTTGGGCCCCTCTACTTGCGACGATATTTATACGAGCGAGTAATTTTCAAAATATGTGACAGTTTTAGTAAATTATCACGCACCTATACCTGTGCACACTGCACAAGGTGCCTCGAAAATTCGACGCGCATACGGAAGGGTACCTGCCATCCCTTTATAGGTAATTATATCATTGTCAAAGCTGGTAATAAAAGTGTGCTTTATTGTTGTAGAAATTTGCGCCAATTTTATCCTCTATTGCTGTCGAATTCCGAATCGTAGTACGTTACGACAATATAAACGAGACAGGCGGTATTGATATACGTATTACGTATTACGTATACGTAGAAAAAAAAGATTATCTCGTAAAATATACGAACGGGAACGCGCAGCGCCGATCCTGCAGCTCGTAAAAGGGTACACGAGAAGCTCTAAAACAAGAGATTTTTATAGGATAAAAGCCGACGATAAAACAGTTATAAAAAAAAAACAAAAATCTCCATTAAAATTTTTATAACTCGAAATGCACCGTCGTCGTGTGCTTTATCATCATCTCTATTCAAGGTTTCTATCCTTTAGTATGTTGGTCATTCACCTAGCTTCACTTTTGTTTACATCGTTCACCTTCACACTCATACACCCACACACAACCTCGAACTACATACACAGAGCACCCTTATTCTTTCACAGGTCTTATATTCAGCTCCCTTTCGAAATATTGACAATTCCATAATGTATAGACCGGTAAGACATTATGGTAATGGGTTCTATAGCCATAAGTATACATATAGATACTGTTTTTAACAAAAAATCTTCCAATGACAGCGCTTGTCAACTAAATGAGTTACATGGTCGGGTACAATACGATGCGATGTCCCCGAGACGTTTAAGCTTTATGGCATATTACGTTAACGAGCGATGATAAAACATAATTACGGAAACATTTGTGGCCTTTTTTTGTTGGCTTCTGGTTCTACGTAGTATATACGAAGACGAAGGTGGTATTTTCGCTACACTACCACTAAGTACAACTACGAATACCTTCTGTACACCTTGATACCTTATCCGTTTAGATCTTCGCTCTCTTCGCTGTCGCGTGTATTGACGAGCAAACAGACGGAGAAATTTTTTCCGCAGACGGTCATTATTTAAGGGTAAACTATCGTCGCCGTTTTATTTATCGTAAAATATCATTCCGAGTGCGGTGTTAGATAGGCCGATGAATTGACGATGTCGTTAGACGCGAACGAAGGTTTCTTATTTTATTCTATTTTCTTCTTTTCCTCGTTCAAATGATACGATTCATCGAGGACGCCGAAGGGTGTTGAGTTGACATGGTGATTCCGTAATGACTAGACATTTTTTTTTTTTTTTTCAATGTCGCGTCGATTGAACGAAACTAACGTAGAAGATAGTGAATCGCGATGCTCGTTTAGGTTTTTTTTTCGAACGTCGAGTAGGAATCGATGAATCATCGTTGCTTTTGGTGGTGGAGTGGTGGTATAAGTTTTTCGATCCCAACTAAATCAACCAACTTTTTGAGAGGTTTCCAGTATCGATTTTGATGTATCGATTATTGGATCAATATTCCGAATTCGATCAACTTTTCGATTTTGTCGAATCGATTAATTCTCGAAAAAGTGTCGATTTTGATGATTTGATTGATTTTCAGATTTCGCAGATCCAATACCGATGTTCAGATATCGATAAATCGGTCGATACTTCAATTTCGATTATTCAGTTAAATGTTTGTACTGAAATTCAATTTTTTTGCCAAGTTTTCGATCGATAATTGATTCGATTTCGATCAATCGATATCCGATTCGAATTCGACAAACCGATAATTAAATCAATTTCGATAAATTGATCACTGATTCGACATCGATATTAAATCGATCGATGTTTCGATTTCGATAAATCGATCGATATTTCGATTTCGATAAATCGATCAACTGAAATCAGTTTGGTTTCAATAAATTTCCAATAACCATCTCAATTTCGGTTAATCGATAATTATTTCGATTTTGATAAATCGATTATATCGATCCGATTTCGATGAATCGATTATTAATTCGATTATTTGGTTTACTTTTTACACCGGAATCGAAATTATCCTGATCAATATTTCGACTTCGATTATGTATCCGAAATTTTTTAATCATCTTGTTGATTTCGATAGTCGATAATTCAGTTTCGATAAATCAAGGATCAATTCTATTTTTTATTAATTTTATAATGAATTCGATTTGACAAATCGATAATTAATTCATTCGTTTCCAAATTTTTATGTTTCGATAAATCAATCAAAACCGATCTTTTTAGGACTGTGATGGGTAATTCGATTTTTTTCAAAGTTCAATATTGTGGTCGATCAAGCTATTATTTTTGAAACGAATTTCTCTGGGCCAATTTTTCGATTTTGATAACTTGGTACTCAAGTTGATGTTGATGATTCGATGAGGACTCTGATCAGTTCTCTGATTTTTTTCATTAAATTTTTGTACTTGGATTGATCATTTTTTTTTTTTTCAATTTCAACATTTCAATTTATTCTCAAATTCGATTATATTCGATCAAATTTAGATTTCAATAAACCAGCCAATTCTTCAATTTTGGTCTTTTTTTAAAAATCGATAGGTAATTATATTTTATTTTTCAATTTTAATAAATCGATAATTTTTCCATTTCGATTAATCGATTGTTTTGCAAGGTATTTTTTCCGATTTCGATACTTGTGCAAATTTCACAATTCGACGGTTCGGTCAATTTATCATTTTGTTTCAATCGATCAACTTTTGATTTTTCATAGATTTTGGCGATTCAGTCAATTTTTTGGTTTTCGATTAATCGACAGTTTTTTTCTATTTCGATTAATCGATCGATTTCAATTTTCAATAATTCAATGGATACCTAAATCGACATTTTTTCGGTCGCCATAAATCGATTCGAGGTCGATTATTTGATTAATTTTTCGATTTCGATCAGCTGATCAATCGTAATTTAATGATTTCTTTCAATCGTTCGTTCATCAATTGATTTAATAAATTTTTCGATTTTGATAAACTGATATTCATGCTTGAAAATTTTTTATAGTCATTTTCTCGTCAATTTTTTCTTTCTGTAATTTGATTAAAAACAAACGATTCGCCAAACATCCAAGCACACCCCTCCACATCACCACCTTCGCGGTAAAAATTAGCCCAAGCCCTCTGGCGCGGCGGCAGCATCGGCCCACTTACTCGTTGCGAAAGGCGCGGAAACCACGAGCACGAACGACGCGAGCTGAGCACTCGAAACATCAAAAGACGTCGTCCTCTCGAATGGTGGCAGGCCAAGAGCAGGTAAGCGAAATGCTAAAAAAAGCAATTTCCTAAACAAGAGCGAGCAAATGGAAGCCGAAAGTTAGCTGAAGAGCGGGAAATATTCCATAAGCGAGCAAAAAGTCGCAAAGAGGTAAGTAGGGTTCATCTTAAACGCAATAAGTGCGTGGTACTTTTGAGCTATGACATCAAATTCTCATTTGGTATCGAGTCGAAATTCAAATACTATACTCGAATAAAACTTCCGCCGCGACAACGAAGCCGCATCGAGTTGGCTATTTACCGAAAATCTCGTCGAACAAATCGATTATTATTATTTTTTTTTCGACTTTTCGAAATACACGTGGCAACGTACCGCATACAAACTTCGCGTTATACTTAATCGTAAACAAAAATATAACACGTTGGTTCAACAGTTGAACAACCTATATAATTTAATTCACCGGTACTACTTCTCCCCCTCCCTCGCCGCCTGCCACCATGTACGACAAATTGATTTCGCATCATGCGTCCTCTCGTGCGTTTTGTTGTTCCGTTGTACTCGTATCTTGAAAATAAATTCTCAACACGTAAGTAAACTTTACAAGCCGCCGAATATCGCAATCAAATTTACGAATTAAAATTTACCTTCGATGTGAAACCTCACAACGCGATTTAAATTCCGCAACAAGCGCAGCACCGTGCTTTGGAATATAAAAGCTCGGCAGGCCGATTGTAATCACGTTGTTGAAAATTTCACTGACCCTTCGTGTAAAACACCCCTATTTTTTAATCCGACTCGATGGAAGAAAAAAACATCGAGGGGGATGTCTATTACACGAGCTAACATTACGTTTCACGTGTTAATCATTTTACTCGCAGCTGAGTCTCGGTCGCGATGTATTTATCGAAAATTCTAATATATTAATTCGATCGTGTATTTAGCGTTTTAATTTCACGTAATGTTTTTCGAACCGACACGACAACGGTGCGGCGATTCATTCCGGAAAACAGCGAGAACGGAACACAGCTGACGTAATCGATGATGTTAATAAATTTCGAACACGAGAACGAATCAGGAGCTGTTTACGGACGATGTGTACGTCTTCATTAGTGATTTCATTTTACATAGGGAATGATTACGATATTATTTTTCGGAGTAATTTTCAATTGATTACGAGGCGGTAGGAAAAATTCGACTATTCGACCTCCACCCACAAACCCACACTTATGTGCTCTTCGCAATTTGAAAACTTTCAAAAAATTATGAAAGCTTTTTACTCGGGAAGGAGGGGGGCTCAAGAAATTGTACAAGTTTTTCGACAAAAATTGACGATTTTTTCAATTTTTTAAAAATCACTAATTTTATCGATTTTTTAATTTTTTGAAAATCACGATTTCTTCCCATTTTTCTTATTTTTCAAAAATTGAACATTTTTTCAGCTGGTTCATTAATACTATTTATTTTTTTAATTTTTACAAAATTGACAATTTTTCAATTTTTCAAAAATTTTCAAATTTTGGATTTTATTTTCAAATTTTTAAGCTGATCATTTTTTTAATTTTTCAAAAATTGCAAATCATACTCCTTTTTTTCAAGATTGCCAACTTCGTCAATTTTTCAATTTTTGAAAAATTGTACTTAATTTTCTCAATTTTAATTTTATTTTCTGAAGGTCGTCTACTTTCTTAATTTTTTACTCTTTTGAAAATCGTAATTTTTAAATTTTTTTTTGCAACTTTTTTAATTTCATGAAAAACATGAATTTTTTCAAAATGATTGATTTTTTTATCTTTTCAAAAATCATCACTTTTTCATATTTTTTTCTGTTTGTTTTTCCCAATTTTTTCCAATTTCTTAAAAAAATTTCAATTTTTTTTGTTTTTTCAGAAATCATCAATGTTTTTATTTTTTTTTCAACATGAACTCGGATAGTTTTCTAATTTTTTAAAAATCATCTTCATCATTCTTATCATTTTTCTGATTTTCCGAAAATTGTCAATTTCTCAAAAATCGATAATACTTCCAATTTTTTAAAAGCTGTATTTTTACATTTTCCAAAAAAATATCATTTTTTTTAATTTGTCCTTTTTAAATATTTTTTAGAAATTGCTAAGTTTGTTAATTTGTTAATTTTTAGAACGGCTCAAGCACATATCTATACTTGCGTATTCGAGATGCATGCTCAAATAAAAATTACATGCAAACTGCCTCATTCAAAAAAAAATCAAATTTGGGAAAACTTCTAAAATTTGAAATCAAACAACTTTCCAAACACGCCTGTAGATTGTGTTGCCAGTATCATATTGCTAAGGGACTATTTTGTATGGTCGACAAAACTGAATTAGGCAACTTATTCTACACAGATGCTGATATACTTGTACATATCTCAGTTGGCAAATGAGTGCAAAATGAGCCCCTAAAATGCACAAATACGCAACTTTTTCGACACCAATGTTGATTAGGTTGTATTTATAGTGTTTTTTTTGCATATAGGACACTCTGAAGGAACTTTTCCAATCACTGAGGCCCCTCTGGGGGTTTTCAGGATTACTTTTCGGTCACATTGGCATGAAAAAATCACGCAGGTAACTTTTTTGTCGCTTTTTTCATTATCCGAGTTTGTATTCTAAACAATGCGCGCCTAATTCAATTTTTCGAGGAAAATTTTTTCATATTTTCGTTACAAGCCGGAGCGAGCGTATTAATTAGGCGATAATGAAATTAGAAAACGCTGTCAGTTCATATGCATATGAGCGTCACACAATTCGCTGGTAAATTCTCAATTCGATATGAACTTTCGTCGAACATTTGTTGCTAAATTATATTCGGTAGAAAAGACGATTCATTACAGATTCAAATTAAATTTACACTCGCGTAAATATACGGCTGCAAGAGCGAGACGAGGCTCGGCATCTCTCGCTCTCTCAACGAAACGCTATATGTTTTCAAGGCTCGCAATACTTTCCAACATGTTGGCGTGTGTATAAGATTTCGCCTTTGCCACTGCCACCAAGACTCGACACACTCCCGCGGGGGTTAAAAGAACACAAGACGGAAAAAAAGGGTTTGGCAAAAAATGTTCCGAATGAATAGCACTAGCACACATATACACAGGACGAACGCCACTTTCCAGATAGGTGCCGGCTCGGCGCCTTATCCGTTTGGCGTCGTTTCGTTTTCTAGGACGTCTCGATTTTGCGACGACGAAATAAACGAGCGCCGCCACCACCGTCGCCCTCGTTATTCTTCGTTTCTCAGCTTATTCTTCTGCACCTTTTATAGAGATCATTTGGCTTTTTAATTTTTTTTCTCTCGTACTCTGCTGGAATAAAACCGAGCTACATGCTGAAAGCTTCGTCTCCCTATAATTTTGCCTCCGCTCACCCGGAGTTACGTTTTTCGTGTGCACTTGTAATTTTTTTTTAATTTCACTAATATTCGACCACAAAATTGGCCTCATACGTAGACGGAGGCTTGATGCACGTTTTTCTCTGCTCCTTCTCGAAGGCGGAAAAAAGCGTACGATTTTCACAATGTTTGTAAGTAGGACAAATATTACCGATGAAATTTACACCCTTTTCTTTCGCTTTCTTCGAAGATGTACATTAATTTTACAATCAACATTCAACTCGAATGCTTTCGCCGCTTCCAAATGACAAAATCGAAAGAATTTTTTTATTATTATTAATAATGGAATATAGTGTATCATTCCATTTGTAAGGGCTCTCGTTCTCTCTTTTTTTTTTTTGTTATCGATGAGCTTTTTACGTTTCGTTTTTCTCTTTTTCCTGCTTCGTTATTTATGTTTTTATTTTTCGACATTCTTTTTAGTATTCTACGGTAGATTTTCCGATTCATTGGTGTAGCTCAATGATTACCAGAATTGGATTACCTTTCACTGGGTCTTTGGAGGTGTTTCGTGCTATCGAAAGATTTCCAAAAGCATTGACGGTTTCTTGGGAATTACTTAGGGTTTATTAAAAATTGATATTCTCAATCTCCGCTGTGAAATACTGGAACCAGGTGGAAGGAGTTTTTGCAGAAAAAAGAAACAGAACGCTAATAAAAATTCAGTCCACTTTTCACTAATTGAATTAGAATTTAATTCATATTGCTATTAATCAAGAGAAATGATATAAATTTGGGAAATTTGTATCGTACCTTGACGTTTCGTTTTTTGGAAGAGGGCTATAGGGGTGAATTTTTTCACATTTAAATTCAAAAAAAAATTAGGTGCTTCTGAAATATGGGGGAAGAAAATAATTGAATTAGCAACAGGTGACTTTATAAAGGATGAAAAAAATCACCATTATCGTGTCGAGCTCGAATTGCTCCCTCCTGAAATTTTGCAGAAATTTTCAGACCATCAATTGAAGGATCGGAGGCGATTTTAGCCTATTTTCGCTCCTGACATGAATTTCACAAATCAAATTAGGCGCAGAATTTTTTTTACAATTTTTCAATTTCATATTTTAAGAATCCACTGGTTGAGAAAAAATTACCCTACTGATGCTTAATCCCTTATTTCAGCCTTTGAATGGAAGACAGGTGAAGCAAAAATCTTCTCTTTTCCATTCATATTCTTTTAAACAATTTTTTTCAAAGAGTAGAACTGTAAGTACCTAATTTCTTCCAAAGCAAAATTTGAAAAAAAAAGTTTGATCCCGATTCGAATGATTTTTCAAAAAATTGATAAAAAATAAAAAAGTTTAAAAATTTGGAAAATTATTTGATCATTTTTTAGAGATGAGGAGGGTGGGCGGAAGTGAATAACAAAGTTTTTGACTCGAAGTACTCGTAGACGTAGATTAGGGTGGCACTCATTTTCAAACTTTTGAATTTCTATCGGGCCCGGGGCTAAATTTGTCAGACTATATCCCAATATGGCACAAAAAAAATTTCAGCCCGATCGATGCAAATTAACCCGTGCCCCAGAGGCAATCTTTTTAACGCGCGCGACATCACAATACTCCCACCAGAACCTGG
>FIZT01032899.1:0-16319 GCA_900065295.1 Paracoccus marginatus
TACTACCCCTATGTATTGAAAAATCGATTTTTTCAAATTTTACCAAAATTGTCGCGAAAAGTGTCTAGATGGGGGATTGAAAAATTTCCACGTTAAAAACGAGCTTTTTTTTAAAGAGAAGAATGTAAGTTTCGTTGATTTACGGGCAAGAATTTCGATTTTTTCATTTTTTTCAAGAGAAAATATAAGAATAGTGACTTTTAGTGACTATTTAGGCAAATTTCAAGCAAATAGTGACTTTAGTGACCAAAAAATAAAATAGTGACAAAGTAACTAAAATAGCGACGCTGTATCATGCCTGTTTGTTGAAAAATTTTGATTTTTGCAGCAAAAATTATAAAAATACACGAAAACTAATTTTTTGAAAAATAATTGCGAATGGACAAAACATTAGGCCAACACCAATAACTTTTTCAAACTCAAAAATGTAAAAAAAAGAATTATTGAGTAATATCAAAGAAATTTTTACAAAAATTCCAAAAAAAAAAATGTTGACGATTTCGACAAAAATTTTAAAAAGTTGAGCTCATACTAATTAGCCCAAAAATTTTGAAAATAAGGAGAAAAAATGAAAAATGATTTAAAAATTTTTTTTTAAAAAATTGACCCCAAAAATACTCGTCAGAAAATACAATTTGTTCTAATTCCATCGAAATGCACACCCGAGTGGCACTTCTTCGCTGAAAATTCTCACTCTTGTATTTTTCCCCAGTTCCGGGTAAAGCAAGGTTAAAGGGTACTTCGCCCGAAAAAACACAATTTTGCAAACATTACAATATTCGTTCTCGACTTGTCGTTGGCAGACGCATACGCTTCCACAGCACACCGATGCGACACTGCGACTACGTAATTGAATTCGATCGAAATACTTGCACACAAAACGAATATACAATTTGCAATATTAAACGGAGGAAAAGGATTAAGTACATTTACATTTCCAATTCGCGAATTTTAATTTCAATTCGAACGTAAAAAGAAGGTGGGAAAGTTTTGTCATAGAATCGTCGAGCTTTTGAAGTGAAAATTTCACTGGTACAAATTTCAAAATTTTCAAACCTACGTAATTCTGGCGGTCTTATTTGTATTAAACAAGGTCGACTTGATGAAAAGGCTATAGATAAAAAGTAAATTTTATCGGTTCGAGATTTCGAGCTTATACGCTCGAGCAAGTTCATCATGCGAATTAATTGAACGAGTTATTTAACTAAGTACCTGATAAATAAGCTATGTAGGTATTCGTGTATAAATTCGCGAATCTTATCGAATTTATATTTCAGAGTAGTTTATCAAAACTTTTGCACCATTTTAGGAAGAAAAAAAAAATTTACAGCACTTTTTTCGACAACAATAATTTAAACTAAACCGGTGATTTATTTTCACGTTTCATTAAAACAGTCGTGCTGAACATTGAACAATTAAAGCTTTTAATAAATGCTTTTGGCAAATCCAACACATGTTAACGTATTCGTAAAAAGAGGACACCATCTGTTACGAAAACCCCATTGTACAATGTACATCGAGTAATTTCATACAAAAATAACCCATTCGACGTTCCGAAAAAAAAATCGAGCTCGCGACCACCGCACACGATGTACACTGGTTTGGTTAATTAAAAAGCTGCGCCAAATTAGCGCTCGTATTCGCAAAATTTGAATAAAAATTTTTCAAATGAAATATAAATTATCTACGGGGAACGCACAGTAAGAGCACGAGCTGTTTACAAAATACACACGCCGGCGGTGTGGTCGTTCACCTGTGAAAATCTCGTTCGGTTCGACTCAACGGTGCCAAAATTTATATCGAATCGCGAATCTCTCACCTCTGATTTCAAATTCGCTCCAATAATCAACCGTATTCAAATCGATTCACTCGAATACGAAGCTAATATCTATGATATTCGATTTAGGGTGAAAAAACGAAGCCCAACTATGGAAAATTTTCGACAGCCGGATAACAAAAATTAATCTCCACATTCACCAATTGGATATCACGAAAATGAGCGACATAGTTTCTGCCGAAATTCGCACCGATTCGCGACCACTTGACGCGATAAAGCACATTAGACGATCGCAAAATGCGCATTAGGCAGACAAAAATTTCACTGCAATGGTTGGTAAACGCGACACCGGTTTGTTACGCTGATACGAAATTTTTTTCTCGTCTATTCGAGATAATCGACACGCCAAGTGTTTTGACTCGCTTCGATAATCGTTGGCTGTACATAAACAATGTCCTGTATACTCGAAATAAACCGAGTGTACGGCGCGGTGGCCAGAAAGGAAAATTCCATTAAAAAATCGCTTCTCTTACCGGCTCGTTGTCTGTATTCTCTGGCTATGGCATCGGCGTCTTCACCTGGAGACGTAGTTGGTAACGGTTGCGAGCCCAATTCCTGCAAAAAGACATTTTCAAAAAAAATTAACGACGAAACGAAAAGTAAACCGGGTGGAAAACAGATACAGCTGATGGTACGATGACCTTCTTCGCGTTTTTTTTTTCACACTGAGTGGTAATTTCGTTTGGTGGCCGGAGTAAATAAATAATTTATATGCGCGACTAATGTAAACATCGGGAGGCGTATACACTTATGCAGCTTATCATCGGAAAAAGTGTATATACCTGATAAGATAAACGCAAACAGCTTCTTTGTACTAGTTCGATAATTTCTTCTTTTTTTTTAAATTTGTAATTCGTACTATTACCGCGTGCATTTTTACCTTTGCTCTTATTTACGTTTTGAAGTGTCGCAATAATATTTATTAACGCTTCTTCATCGAGCGATAGAGTCGATGGATATGTATTTATATACCCGATCATTTTTTTAATCAAAACATGTTTATAGTATCATTACTTTCACTCGCCGTTTGGTGCCTTGTTAATCAAAATATTAGTTTTGGAGTCGTATCAAAAGTGAATCTTTTCAACGTAGTTTTTATTTCAAACCAAAGCCAAGAAAGTAAAGAGAAAACAAAACAATACTAAAATTTCAAATTTGTTCTAAAATTAATGACTCGATTAACAACTTAATTCGGCGCGATTAAAACGGCAATAAAACTGAAACCCCAAATACCTAGGTAGATAATTTTTCAGACGCTGATAACGCGTCGACTAAATCAATGTAAAAAATTCCATTCAAATTGCAAATAAATTGTAAGTATCCCAAACGTAATAAAATGAATTTAAAAATAACGCCGAAATAAGCGATAAAATATTTAGTGGTTTTCGGTTAAGTAGCCAGCCAAGTCATGAACCAAAAACTCGCAACGTTAAACCAATTGGCTATAAGTTATCGTCGTATCGTGTAATCCAAACTTTTTGGACTTGAATCCAAAAGATATGCGAGTAATTTTACAAAGTCTCCGAAAAAACATAGCATGCTGTAAAGTTTTTAATGAGATTAGGTACACGTACTGTAGATGCACGACCTCAACTTTGGAATACTTTTTTCTTCATTTTTATCCGCATAACGTTTGTTTTCTGGAGCGAAAGAAAATTTCAAAACATCGTGGCTGTTGGCGGAAACAATCGTTAAATTTTTCCGCATTTTAGACTCGCTCTCGTCGTCGTACTCGTAGTTTCTTGTTTGCTTTTTGTTTTGTTCTCTCTATATACGCGAAATATCGAATGGTAAATTAAAATAAAAGGTTACCTACGTCCTTACGTTTTAACAGAATTCGTACGAAAAATTAAAAATAGACTGATTGTGAGGCGATGTTTTTGTACTGCTGTTTGAGATTTCATTTTAAATTCATGAATAACAAACAACTTGCATCACTTCTTTGACCAGCTATCTTTGTTTTATCACTCTCGAGTGATCGTACCATACCGTATGAATTAACCTTTAAGCGTATCTCTCCATTGACGTCAATATATCAAAAAACTATTCAAATGTACATATAAATCGGTTTATTTCAATATTAAATTTAAAGACTGCTGCGAGAGAAATAAAATCACGAAGTTAGCTCAGTTCGTAAGTAGATTCTAGGGAATGAAGGGGGGGGGGGGAGATGCAGAATTTGTTCATTTTCACAAAGATCGTAAAATAACGCAAAAAATTCAGAATCATGCTTTCAAACCATCAAAATCAATTTTGAACTGGTTTTCTAGTTGAAAAATCAATTTTTTAAAACTGGTTCGAGCTGATTTCAAGATGAAATTTTCTGACCAACAGATCCAACACTAGGAACTTGATGCAAATTTTTCATTAAAATTTTTCAACTTTGAACGAATGTTCTTAAAAACCAGTTTCAAGTCGCAGAGGGATCATTCGAAACTGGTTTGAACCGGTTCAAGATTAAATCATCAGATCAACACTAAGAACTTCATGCAAATTTTTCATAAAAATTTTCTAACTTCAAACGGCTGTTTTCAAAAACTGGTTCTGCGAGTTGAAGATATTACTTAAAACCGGTTTGAACCGGTTTTAAGATCAAATTTTCAGGACAACATGGAGCACTTGATGCAAGTTTTCCATCAAGAGTTTCAAACGTTCAAAGTCTATTCAAAAAATCGGTTCTCACGTTGAAAGAAATTAGAACCGGTTTCAGCATAAAATTTTCCAAATAAAATTGAAAAATTGATGAAAATTTTACCAACAATTCTCAACGATCATTATCTATACTTGAGCGGTTTGAAGGCTCGAAGAATGCCATTTTATAAGACTGGTTTGAACCGGTTCCGAGTACAAATTTCTAGACAAAAATTGAAATTTTCGCTGAAAGCTACGACAAAAAATAATTCCACATTATGCTAGGGTACTATAATAAATGATGGGTATAATCGATGGCCGCCATTGTGGTATTTCTCCGTTGTGGTAGTGTGTAGACGTTCAACGTTTATACACTACAACAACGAATAAATTCGTGTTTGTATGAAGTCTGTTTACTTTTCTGAACCAATATGGCGGCCATCGATTTTACCCATCATTTATTATAGTACCCTAATTATGCTTCATCAGTACCCAAAACTTTGAACCAGTTTGCTCAAGTGAATTGGGTACCAAAACCGGTTTTGACAATTTTTTAGGACTTGCCGAAATTAAAATTGGTGTCTTCGAATACAATGTAGAGTAAAAATATTTCTAAAGGCTACCTCAAATGTTTGGAACCGGTTTTAATGAGCGATCTGAGTGTTCATCAATCCCTGGATACCGGTTCTCCTTGAGCTGATGGTTACTTGAAGTATTGAAATGCATTAAGGGAACCGGATTGTGTACAGTTTAAAATATTAGTTGAGCCATCAAACCGGTTCAAACCGGTTCAAAATTTTGACTTTTACATTGAAAACTAGTTCAAATTTAATAAAAAATAGAGTTTTTTTTCAAGACTTTAAGCTGGTAAAAGAATAATTTTTCAAACGTACAAGATCACTTCAATTCACGCCAGATTAAGAAATCTCGACTCGAAGAGACAAACAATCAAAACAACCTACATCGACGCTCAAACGACCGTTACCTAGAACATTCAAACAAATCCGCAAAATTGCGCATCTGGTTCCTCGTAAAATTTTTTTATTACAGCTCGAAACCAAATCACGTAGAATTTTGAAAAGCTTTACAAGCACTACAAGTACCTTGCCAAACACCACATATCTACTCGTCTCGGTAATAACAACAGTATCAGCAGATGTTCGTACCCGGCTCGACTGCGACCTTTCTGGTAAGTATAATACCGCAATACGCCATTGCCTTATAAGAATTTTCCAAATCCGATTTTACGAGGCCATTCAGCTTTAAATAATGGTCCAACCAAGACTGAAATTTCACATAAAATGGCAAAATTTTCACTATACGTATATCGCACCATAAAAACCTAAAAGTACTCGTATAAACTGCAGACATCATCGAAATCGGTTATTTTTTCGATATTTTTTTCAAAGTCTAAAATTCTAAATACGTTGCAATACAGGGTGTTCGGGAAAAAAATTCGAAAAAATGTTCAAAGGCCTGACTTCATAAGAGATAATTTTTAAAATTCGTGGCTGAAATACATTTTCGATTACATTACAATTTTCGACGTGATTCACACATCAACTTCCGTCGCTAAAAAAAAAAGTACCCAATCCGATGTTAGATAAAAACTCCATTTTATAAATGATTTCTGCCAATTCGACAACGTCGATTATGTGGCTCAAATCGTCCTCTATAAATCACTCTTCGCTCGTGGCCGTATATTTCAAGCTCGTTTCGTAAATCGGTCTACTTTTCTGGTTCGTGCAGCCGGGGCAAAAAAAGCTCGTCGTTTTCAATACGCGAGCTTTTAGCATTCTCCGAATCGAAACATAAATAACGGCGGATTTTCGAGGCTTTCAACGCGAAAAAATAATAAAAACGTTTCTCATATTCCACCGAGTATTCTACCAACGGTACAAATTAACCCCGCAACTGATCCAGCTCGTGATCTGCTAAAAAGCCACACAGAAAAATAGCTCTATTAAAAAAACCATATTTCCTTTCGAAATCTTACACTCAGCTTCTTTTCTATACGTAAGGCGAATAAACCAAAGAAGATACCTCAAAAACGAGCATCGCACGTACGCGTATCGCTCAGATACTCTCGCACAAAAATTATCCTTTCTAAACGACCGAAGCGTTCAACCAGCTACATTCTATACGGAGACTTACACAATTAAGAAATTAATCTCCTTAAAAGCGCCATCATTTCGAACCCATTTCCTCGCTATAATTACACTCACAACGGCGTTAGAAAAATAAACACTTTAAACAATGAAATGTTCGTACTACGTTTGCTCGTATCTACTATCTACCGGGTATATTCGAAAAAATATTGATTTTCTTCACATTTCGATACCCTTTTCTCGTACATACCATCCGGTGGATAAATTTTTATATTAAATATGTAAACAAAACACCCGATAAAATACACATATTCGAGGGAGAAAATTGAAAAATTCCACTGTTATTTCGAAAACAAACGGTTTAATTAGTCGTTCGAGAGAATTACGGTTCGCCAATTCGTTCTATCCACTTTTCAACTCCGTCTCGCTGTTATTTTCTTTATCGTAACTGCGCTTTTATGTAATTTTCGCCAAATACTCGTGTTCGCGTAGGGTCATTTTATTCGCAAAAAAAAGGGTTTCCTTTCGTCGAGCCAATTTGTTCTCTACGTATGTTGTTCTATTCGCCTTATATACGGCGTATTTTCCCAAACGGTTTATTGGTTGCAAATTAGGTATCAAAGTGAATTTCGATTTTCAACCTGGATACAATTTCTTTTCCTTTTTTTTTTTTTTATTGCCAGGGATCAGAAGAGCGAACGTGTCCTGTGCACGTGTGCAGCAATGATAAAAAAAAAATAAACGAAATTGAAATAAACTTTGGGGAAGTTTTTTGCGCGATTGAAGACAGCGAAATGTCAATTTTACTTGAAATCGACAACCTTCGCACGACCAGGTACATTTATTGGTAATTGGAAATTTCTTCCAAGTTTCCCGATTTTGCTTTTATTTACATATCAAGAAATTCCAAAAAAAAGTCGAATTTAGTTGTTTTTTTTTACGATTGTCAAACTTGTCAAATTAATTACACCTGCCCACTGTCACGAATACTTATTCTTCAAGAAATGACGCGATTTTGTAGGGAAAAAATAACAAACCGAGGTACAACAACTTCTCTCGCAAAACAATACATCATCTAAATTAATGTTAGAGCATACGTAAGCAAGGTAGGAGAGGGGGTAGTAAGAGGGATGATTTTAGAGACCTAAAACGTTCATATTCACCACCGATTGCACCATTTATTAAGCACATGAACGTAATCTCTTTAAAATCTCCCATTTCCATTTATCTCCGAAGAGAATTAATTTTCAAAAGTTCATTTCAGCTTATTTCTTGAAGCAAGATTCATTAAAGCGGCTATGAAATTTCGTTATTCGCTGGTTTTTGCGACGTATTCCCGCATTTCGAGGCGGTTGTTTCGTCGAATCGGTAAGATGAGCTGGCACGAAGGCACCTTCTGAGCTTGGCGGTAATAAAATACTGGAAAATTCAACAATTATAAGATTTTTGTGAAACTGGAGCTGTTTATTGAAAGGTGGTAGTTGAGGTAAGCCAATCATCTATTCATAATGCGAGTTTAGCCAAATTTTCATCCTATCGACAATTCGAAAGTTTATCAAGTTTGACAAAGGGACTGGTGCACGAAGGGGGGAGTCAAATGGCCTTTGCTCGAATTCCAAAATTTCTCTCACGGTTTCCACTTTTCAAAGATGAAAAATGATTTTAGAGCATTCGATGTTAAAGCATAGGAAAAATTTCTACTGAAAGTTTCTCTTTTCCTTGGACATTTTGATCTGAATTGAAATAGATTTTTTCCTTGTTTCAAGCCAATTAAATTGAATAGGTAACTGTTCCATCATTGGGGGAAAAAACATTCGTTGCTTATAGAGAGGAAAAAAAATCTCCAAATTCTGGCTGATGTTATCAACAGGAAAAACCCAATAGGAGTATATTTTTCCAAGTATTTTGTTATATATTTTATATAACATGATATACTCGTTACTTGAAAACATATTATACTATACAAATCCTCGACACGCGAAAACACTTGTCAATTTAATAGGTCTCGAATTTTCAACCCAATACAATAGAAAACGATCGTTAACCTCGTATCGAAGGCACGAGTTTTCTTCCAACAAAAAATAACATACCTACACACACAGAGCTAATGGATTATGCATAGTGTTATATGGCGTTGGCGTACCAATAATACGAAAATAATTTGGAAATGATATTAGGTACCCGAAGAGAGCTATTCCTAATTTTGTACAAAATGTTCAATTTTTAATTTTCGGAAAAATCCATTTCGAAAACTCATTTTTGGATAATTCGTTTCTAACTGGATTTCGAATACGAAAATGAAGCTCATCAATCTCGTTGGATTTTATGAATAAAAATTTGAAAAAATTCAACACCTTTCAAAAGAGGAAAATAACTTTTCAAGACAATCAGTCTGATTCAAAATCCACTCATTTCTCAATATTTTAAATTTAAATCGTAAAATCAATATCTAAGTCCTTAATAGATTCGATAGACCGCATGAAATATCTCATATTCGCGACCAAACAATACAACGTGTAATACATTGTGTATACATAAGTAAACCCAAAGTTGACATCATAAGGTATAGTTTAGCCAACTCTGCGGTGTATCTTTTGTATATAAGTACGAAAGTTATATAGCCAGTGAATCGAACACGGGTCAGCGATTATTTGGCCAAAAATACGAGCGTTGGCGACATTCGAACCTATATACCTATCTGGTACGAGCCAAAGGCACAGGCAAAAGAAACCGAATTTCAACCTTGTAATTTCACTTTGAAACGTTTCGCCGTAATAACGCATACGTGCATGGGGAATAAGTAAACTCGTATAAAACGCAATTTTACCCCCAATGTCACCTCGTGCGTCGGATCAGATTTCAATTGTATCGCCTTTTCGATACTCATGCACGTACGTCGTACATGCTATGATGGAGTATTCTTTGAAATATATGTATAGGATAGGTAGAGGTACATTGCGCAGGTAATCGAGAACATCGAATACGCGGTGGTGCGGCGCAACCCCCCCCCCCCCCCCCCCCCCCCCCCCAGTATAACGATGTGGTCTATTAAAAGCTCGCTTAAGGTGATTTGTATCAACTGTGGGGTGTAATACGAGTGGATCGCAGCAGGGTGGAATGTGGAATTCCATTCTGCTAATTTATATACTTATTCGATACGTTAACGTAGCGAGAATTTAACGTGTAGGTAATTATTCGCATGTGTACGATTAATAGGCTGCCTAGTGCCTAACTTTATGCCTATACTGACGAAACGCCTTTCGTAGATTATCTACTAATATGACCTACAAGTTTCAGAAAGAGGGCTTGAGAAAGACGAGAAGTTGAATGAGTGTCGTATTTTAATATACGAGCGTCTTTTATAAGCCAAATATTATAATTTACAATATGCCAAAATGTGTCATCGCGCTGATATGGCATATGGCGGGAGTAAATTATCGGTTGAGCGAAATTACGAAATAGTTTTGTACAAGTTCGGAATACGCATATTCGTGGGTCGTTTGAAGCTGAATATTCACCAAATTAAAATTCGAACGAACGCTGTTTCTTTAGCTTACTTCAAAAGTTTAACGAATAGTGTAAGACTAGGCAAAATCGTATCAACGAGAGGGCAGCATTTTGATGGAAACTTTTGGACTCGCCTATAGAAGAATAACCGAAACGTTGGAAGAGATTACCAATTTTCTATATTATAACCCTAAATCCTCGACGAGGATTTGCTTAAGAATTTTTTCAAAACATAAATTTCCAAAAAAAAATTAGAAAGGCGAAATTTCGAATAAAAAAATGTATAACTTCAAAAATTAACAGAATACCTTTACAAAAAAAATCAAAAAGTGCAAAATAAATTTCAAAAAATCTCAAGTATCGCAAAACAGAAACTCTAGAAAAAATGTTTGAACAAATTGGTCAATTTTTTTCAATTTTCGATAAAAATTTAAATAAGAAATCAACAATTTTTCCAATTTTCAAAAAAATTTTCCACGAAAAGAGAAACAAAAACACCAACTTTTCAAGTGTTACAAAAAATCATTAAAAAAAATTCAAATACTTTTTGGAAAAAGTAAAGAAAAATTTTAATCATAAAATCAATGAAAAAGATACAATAACGAAACATATTCCTGTGAAAATTCATAAAAGTTTTCCAAAAACAAAAAAATTGAAACCGTCAAAAAACATATTTTCCAAGCACAAAAACTCCTTTAAAAAATCAGATAACCCAACCAAAAATTGATTCAAATTTTCAAAAAAATCAATTTCTTCCAAATTTTCAAAAAAATTAATACTTTTTTGAAAAAGTAAAGAAAAATTTTAATCATAAAATCAGGGAAAAAGATACAATAACGAAACATATTCCTGTGAAAATTCACAAAAATTTTCCAAAAACAAAAATTGAAAAAAATTGAAACCGTCAAAAAACATTTCAATATTTTGTAAAATATTTTGAAAAATCTTGGAAATGACTTATAAAAATTTTCCAAGCACAAAAACTCCTCAAAAAAATCAGATAACCCAACCGAAAATGGATTCAAATTTTCAAAAAAATCAATTTCTTCCAAATTTTCAAAAAAAAATTAATATTTTTTTGAAAAAGTAAAGAAAAGTTTTAATCATAAGATCTGTGAAAAGATACAATAACGAAACATATTCCTGTGAAAATTCACAAAAATTTTCCTAAAACAAAAATCAAAAAAAATTGAAACCGTCAAAAAACATTTCAATATTTTGTAAGGTATTTTGAAAAATCTTGGAAATGACTTATAAACATTTTCCAAGCACAAAAACTCCTCAAAAAAATCAGATAACCCAACCAAAAAGGGATTCAAGTTTTCAAAATTTCTTCCAAATTTTCAAAAAAAATTATTACTTTTTTAAAGAAAAGTTTTAATCATAAAATCAGTGAAAAAGATACAATAACGAAACATATTCCTATGAAAATTCACAAAAATCTTCCAAAAACAAAATCAAAAAAATTGAAACTGTCAAAAAACATTTCAATATTTTGTAAAATATTTTGAAAAATCTTGGAAATAGCTTATGAAAATTTTCCAATCACAAAAACTCCTCAAAAAATTTTTAAAATTCTAAAGAATCTTCAAAAATAGAGATTAATACAAAAAACTTGAAAAAAAATTAGAAGCAATTGAAGGATTTGTCGTGAAAACAGCCTTAGTCCATCGCTCGTGGGAAAAAAGTGCTTATTATCTAGTTTATTGTGTGAATAAATCTGTCGACTCTATGAGCTGAGCTGCTGAGGCATGAGTCATTGGATTCAAACTGCAGTAAACTCATTACGTTTGTCAACATATTGCGCAATAAATTGGTCCCAACCGCTCTGACTTAGGGATTGGGGACCCCCCCCCCCCTTCTCAATCGAAAAATAATTTCACTGTTTTCACAACGAAAATTTCAATTTTGCAAAAAAAAATTCGAGAGCAAAAACTTTTTCTAAATTGGAAAGGAAATTTTTTACAATTTCCGAAATCAATAGCTCAAAATGAAATTTCCTCCCCGCACATTTCCAAGAAACGGACATCACCATTCCAAAAACTAAATCATCCTAAAACACGATTTTCAAAATGAAAAAATTTCACAGGCCCATCGCGAAAAACACATGCGTTCACCTCTTCGAGCTCGCCCACTCTTCGAGTACGTACAATTTCGCTGGCGTCGCAATTGTCTTTTTATTTCACACGTAAACATCCATTATATTCAAATACGAGTACTTTTGTTAATTATCAACACGCGGTAAGATTGACACTTATTCGAGTTCGCTGTAAAATCGTCGTCTCGCCAGGTTTCTTCCGCTCAAAAGTAACTGACAGATCATCAAAACAGCACGTAATAACTACGCATCGGTAATTAGACACCTACGATAAGGTACCTACAATATTATTGTATTTCACAACAGAAAAAAATCACTTCGCGCGAATCGCACGTCATAAAGTTGGAATGCATTTTTCAAGAGCAGGATTTCGCTGTTTCAGCTCAACCTTATCGTTGGAAAAAAAAACGACCCGGAAACGTAGGTACCTAATTCCCAGACAGCACTTCCGTGCTAATTTCAATTAAAGCGACACTCAAAAATGCCGAACGGTGGCGAAAAGAATCCCAAATTACGTAACCTTCGACCATACGTACGTTTTAATTTTCAAGTAAAACACGACGGATGTGTGTACATTGTACATGGCTTGTAAAGTAATAAATCGAACAGTGCCCAATTTCCGACCGACAAATAAACGTTAATGCGAAGACGAACAGCACAGAAGAAAAAAAATCTCCACAAATCTTAATTATTATTCAAATGTAAATTTCACTATTCGTGACCCAGCTGAAAAAAAAATCTAAGAAGGCCACTACATCGGTTAAAAAAAAACCTAGGTACCACGCAAATCATATATATCGACATACCAGCGAAAAAAATCACCTTCCTGGATACCTTCCGATACTACGAAGCTTATCTCAAAAATAAAATCCACTCCTCGCCGCAGATAACCGCGCTCGAGAAAAAAACCACGCGACACTGAGGCACGTTGTAAACACACGGAGCTTACCGCAATGCACAAAATCGTCTAGCTTAAACAGCTCTGCGTCATTAACTAGGAATAAGGAAAAAATACGTGGCGTACGCGCGGCACAATGTGGCGGAATCAAAGGCGGCCAAACTAGACAATAAAATTCCGTTGGCCGGGGTTCGAGCACGTGGGGGTTAACCCGTCGACCTTGATTCGCAACACCCGAATTTCTACGTCGTATTCTCGCCCCTCGTGCAACTAGCTCGCGTTTTATGCGCCCTTCGCCCCCACCCGTTTGGCTACATTAGGTAAACGCTGCCGCTTTCAAAACTATACATACACATACGCATTCTCGTAAACCAGCCGAGGGAAAAATACACCCCATCGTAAGGTCTACTCGGCCTGCTCTTCTTGACAAAAATAAAAAAAAAACAAGACATACGCGTAGATTCTTCACTCGATAAAAGCTGCTTCGAATTGCGTAATACCTGCAGCCTGCGACCTCCTCATGGGATGGTTTTTTGAACGAAAAAACAAACCTAGCTCGAGACCAAGGTTCCCTCGCTATTTCTATACCAGATTCGTCAACAAAAGAGCTAACCTGCTCGTAGCATAAACGCTCCCCTTTCTGCGGGTTTTGTATTTTTATGAGATTCGCACGACCTACGACGACGTAATATTTATGCTCGATCCGGAATGAAAAACAACCCTAGCACACTTCCCATATTATTGCCTCTAAAATATAAGCCTAATGCAACGTACAGCTTGGCAGCAAAGAAAACAACAACTACGTACTACCTACCACAATTTACGAGCTGTATACAATTTATTATTCGCAACTCATACGTCGAGAAGCAGAAAAGCCCGAGGGGGGAGTTGAAAGTACAGCATGTAAGATGCGATATTTTTTTCATAAATGATAATACCCCTTTCTATATTCTTGTCTGCTCTCGAGTGATATTATCTCGTTACTCGGTGACACAAACGATAACGAGATCAAATTTTATTCCATATATTTTCCCTTCCGGTTTCGTCAAGGTGGAAAAAAATTCACGGGGTCGATGATTATAATTTTTTCAAAGTACGAGAATTTAAAAAAAAAAAAAAAAGGAAGGGGGCGTTACTTTGATTTTTTTTTCACCAACGATACAAAAAAAATTAATTTCAGTAGATAGGTACTTGTCTCTCGAATGAAATTGATATTTTTCACAATTTAGGTATTTACGAGTAAAACCTGTATCGGCGCGTAAATAGGTCTAGTCTAGGTATACGTTGCATTATTTTCTTTATTCTTTTTTTTTTTTTTTGGATAAAGAGCAAAAAATTTTAAAAAGAGTAAAAATTCTAGTACAACGATTTTTGTTATGCTACGCCTCTAATACCTTTATTATATTATTAGGTGCTTTGAAAAAAAAATAGGTATACGAATAATAAAATTAGATTTTAACCGTTGTTTTACGCCGAAAATACTTTAAATAATATATTTTTTCAACTACGAAATTTTTCAAGCCCACTTCTTAAGCCTTCACGAGAAAATTTTCACATTTATAATTTCATAGTTTTTTTTATACATTTTTCATTTCGCCCACATTCATGCTGTCGGAGAAAAAAATAGAAAATGAGAATTTGTACGTATAATATGTGATTAAAGTGCTCTTTCGAGTGTAATTTCTTCGTGAAAAAAATATTTCGTCTGAAAGAGGGTGAGGGGAGAGAGGTGGAGAGATGAAAAACTTGAATTAAAATGAAATTACGAAACAGTTTTCTTTTCCAAAAAAAAAAAAACTTGAAAAATTACAGAAAGATTCGAGAAAAGTTAAAAATGTTCTACAGAGGTAGCTGAGGTACATATACTTTCAAGTGAAAACTGAGTTTTTTCCTCCAATCAGAAATTTTCAACAGGCTTGCAGGGCATCACGAAAAAATCCCACAGCCAAAATTTGAACTCCCGAAGTAAACTTGTGGGGAAACAGATTTTTCAAATTTTGAACCCTCTTAGCCCCCCCCCCATCTCCAGTTGGCTTGGAGGGTTCAAATTTTGACTATGGGGTTTTCTCAAAATCCCCAACAAACCTGTACAGACATTTCCTCATTTTTTTTCTACTTGGAATTTTTGCATTTTTTATTATTGGTCGATTTTTTGAAATTCAACCACCTACAGCTCTCCCTCAAGTTTACTTCTGCAGCTCGAATTTTGGCTGTTGAGGTTTTTCGTGATGCCCTACAAGCCTGTAAAAAAATTTTTCAAGTTTTTTCGTAAGATTTCTGCTGAATGGTATAAATAACCAAAAATAACTCTTTTTTTAGAAATGGAAGTTTTATATTTCCCTAATATTTTTCCTGGGAACTGAAACTATAGAAAAATGAAAATTATCAATTTTTGTTAAAATGACAATAATTTGTCAATTTGCACGGTAGAAATAGAGGAAAACATGTCAATACTCCAAACAAATTGGTATAGACGGTTTTTTTTTTGTTTATTCTGTAGAAGAGGGTCTACTTTATCACATACTGAAAATTCTCTGAAATCCTCCCCCTCTAAGTCACTTTTTTCGAGGCCACAGCCCCTTCAAAACCACTTTTTCACCATTTGCGGGCCAGGGTTCATTTCTATGGAGATAACCATACGCACAAAAGCCCAAAAGTTATTCCACACGAAATTTCCTACATTTTGATACCATGATCGATCCTAATCGGCCGACGGTAAGACTGAAAATGGGAAGGGGTGAGGGTCATCTTCGAAAAAATCTCCCTTGAAATATTACTTACCTCTGTGTAAGACACAAATTGCAATTTTTGAGATTAGGTGACGGGTACATTATCAATTTTTTCAAAAAAAAAAATAATAAAAATTGTCAATCATTGTTGAGAAATGGAAATTACTAAAAATTAGAATTATCACCTCCTTTCTATGAAGAATAAAATCGTCATTCGTTTTGAAAAATTAAAATACATACATTAGGGTGGAGTGAAATAAAAAACATACCTTGGATTTTGACCAAATTCGGCGGGGTAGTTTACTTTAAGTGGGGGACATCCCGAAAAAATTTTTGAGCTCCCTAGGTGCACGGAGAGGGGAGCAGAAGGTCCCCAAAGTGCACCTTCTTTTGAAAAAAACACTGTTTTTTGTGATTCTTAGCCAGTCAAAATAAGGTGAGAAACCTCACCCCAAGGTTAAAAAGTGCAATTTGAGTTTCTGCATCTTCCTGGACCATCGCCATCCTTCTT
>FIZT01032938.1:0-11376 GCA_900065295.1 Paracoccus marginatus
TAACGCGCCAACACCACGCGGCTCCGCGGGATAGCGATGAAGTGACGCGCCATCGCCAGTTCCGAACTTCAACCCCCTTGAGGCAGGGGTTAATATTCATCAATCGGGCCAAAAATTTTAGGTGATTTTTTTCACATGGTAGGTCACAACTTTAGGGGGTCGCCAAATGTTTTTTCGAATTTATGCAAAATAAGGGCCACCCTAATATAGGCAAGTGCTTCGAATTTTCAAAAGATATGCTGAGCGAGTTTGCCTACGTCATCGAAATTCTTTTCTTCTCACTCTCTCAAACCTCTACATATCTGCTCAAAAAGAAGGTCATACCCTATCTCATGAAAATATCGCACAACACTTCTCACATGTACGTATAATTATCTATCTACCATACAGCACACACAGCTTCTGAAAACTCGAAACCAATGCGGCAACTCCTTCACAAAGCCCACTCAACCATCGCGTGAACCTCTCTGTACACTTTGAAAGCTCGCCCAAGAGGTTCAAAAGTTCAACAACCCTCTCGGCTAAAGTGATCTAGTAAACAACGTCCGTGACTCGAACAAAAAAAAAGCAAAATACCCAAACGGCGTCGTCGCCGACTTTCGTTCGAGACTCGCGAGTGAAGCCAAATCGTGAGAAAATTTCGCTTCGAGGAAAAAAATGAAGAAGTGTAACAATTGACGATGCATGGTGGCAGATACCTATGGTTTTTATTGCTTTTGATCGAGCTCCCCTCTGCACCTCTCTGGCCTAAGCGAAAATGACATAATTTTCTATACGGTAATAAAATCCGTCAGTTCGGTTTAATTGGCCAACAATGTATAATTTTATGGACGTCAATTTTTAATTCGAAAAATTTATGTCGTATTTGATCGAATTAAATTTACGAGTGTTTAAAAACGTATCTAATGAAAATATTACGTTTAGGAGGATTTTCTTTCAGCTTGTTCAAAATCCAACACTTTCATTAAATTTTTCGGGTGATTTTTTCATGCGCATTCCCTCCTCATTTCAACCCTCACACTCTTGCCTTCGTCAGTCAGCAACGAATCATTAAAATTTCCACTTTCCCATCGTATGGCAAATAACCGGCCTCCATTAAGTAAATTAATAAGAATTTGATTTGTAAAAGGCTTTACTATAGGCTTCATCGCACTGCCATACGAGCGAATACGCCGCACAAAGGGGCAGCATTTCGATATTTAATCACGGAAAGTGTTAGCTCGGCTGACCATCTCCTACGCCTGTTTTGTGGCTTCTCGCGTCACAAACGTAACACGCTCGCGTATGGTACTGCTTTTTGTACCTACCACCACCACCACCATCGCGACCATTAACATTAATAAGTACATAGGCCTACTCGCTCCACCATGTACATACAAATACATACAAAACAAATTAATGGACTAGCGTCCGTGCGCGCCGTTTCGGCCTTTAGTGCGGCAAAACGTTGTGTACTTTTATTTAGATGACATCTTAGATAAAGATTGTCGATATGCGCGACCCGACTTTACGTGTTTTCCGACCATCTCGCTCCTCCCTTCGGCCAACGCAACGTACGGAGCGGACACCGCGGCGAGGAAAAACCTCTTGGCCGCGAACAACACGAATTTAAATAATGGACGCGTGTTTTGCGGACCTTTGTGTGTACGACGGCGCCGCGCCGATATTTTCGTACAATTAGATTTCAATCAATATTCACACAGCCGCCAGAGTTACCCCTTATGTACGCTGGGCTGCCATGAAGAGGAAGCGCTGCCGCGGCCGCCGCCGCGCCTCGTCTTTTTCTACCAATCGTGAGCAAGTGGTTTTTTGCTTGTCACTTTTACCCATTGTTGTCAGCCGAGGGAGCTTTGTGAAAAAAGGAGGGGTTTATCATTCGCGTCGTACCGCGTACAAATACGCGCGGACACGTAGAAACCCTTACACACACACACGCGCGCGCAAAAAAAAGGGGCGCTTCTTCGTTAATTTAATGTACGGCTTATATGCAATTTCGATAAATTAATTGGAAGCTTTCGCGCCTCGTCGAACCTCTGTGCGAGAGACAAAAGGGGGTTGCAATGGTGAACGGGTACTATTTGGCGCTGTTTCTGGTGATGATGGTGGTGCAAATCGAACCTTTTTTTTGTCTGTTTTTTATTCGTTGTCGCTGGCTTTTTCCTTCCTGCGTTCCGTGCATACTATATGGACTCTCCTTTTCCCTTCTCTTTACCACCTATTCTTGCGCGTTCTTGCCAAGTATTCTCATAAAATAGGTACGTTGCGGTAGAGCTTTTCCCTTGCCTTTTTTTTTTTTTTTTGCTGCTGAAATGTTGAGGATTTTCCATTCCACGCATAGCCATGCATGATTTCCATTTTGTACATGAAGAAAAGAATTGACATTTTGATTGTTTTACTATTTTTTTTTTGGATTATCAATTGGAGAAATTTATCAATTTCAATAGGTTTTCGATTACGACAAATCGATAAATTTTTGATTTCGATAACTTGGCATAATTTTTCGATGATGATAATTCAACGAAATTTTTGATTTTAATAACGTAATGGAGTCATTTCAGACGAATTGCTCGATGATCGATGATTTGTTGGTTTCGATAACTAGGTAATTTTTTGGTCTCCCCAATTTCGACAACTCTCTGATTTTTTATGAATCGATAACTTTTTCACTTCGATAACTCGATAACTTTTCGTTGATGATAATTCAACAAAAAATCTTGATTTTGATAACTTGAGTCATTTTAGATGAGTTGATCGATTATCGATTACGATAAATATAGGCGATTTTTTGATAACAAAGATTTCGATAACTTTTTGGTTTCGGTAACTTGATAATTTTGTGGTCTCCTCAATATTTATACCGATTATAATGAATCGATAACTTTTTGATATCTATACAGCTCGATAATTTTTTCTCCTTACAAATCGATTCGATGATTTTCGGTCTCGTCGATTTTGATAACTTGACAACCCGATTTTTGCGGATCGATAACTTTTTGATTTCGATAACCCGATGATTTTTTTTGGTCGCTTCACCTCAATTTAGATAACTTGATGACTTTTCGATGATGATAATTCAATAAAATTTTCAATTCTGATATCTTGGATAATTTTTTGGTTCAAATAACTCGATAATTTTCGGTCTCCTCCATACAAGTGACAACTTTCTAATTCTGATGAATCGATAACTTCTAGAATTCCACAACTATACCTACCACATTTATGTAGATACATATGTATCATTTTTCATCTCTCCAAATCGATAACAATTCCATTTTGACAGCTCGATAATTTTTTGTCACTTCGATTTCGATAATTTTACAACTTTTTAGCGATGAATTGATGATCATTTAATATCTGTTTTTTTTTTCGACAGCTCGATAATTTTTTTGGCCTCCTCAGTTTTGATAACTCAACAACTTTCTGATTTTGATGAATCGATAACTTTTTGATTTTGAAAATTCAATACTTTTTTCACTTCGATAACTCGATAAATTTCCAATTATGATAATTTAACGAAATTTTCGATCACGATAACTTAATTGCTTTCGATCGGTTGATCTATTTTCGATCAATTTTTGGTTTCGAAAAATTGATAAATTTTCAATTTTATCGCCATAATTCGATAGATGTTTGATTTTGATAATTCAATTATTTTTCATATCCTCAGAAATCGATAATCATTTGGTAACTCGAGAATTTTTCATTTCTCGACAGATCGATAACTTTTCCGTTTCGATAAGTGGATATTTTTTCGACCTCGAAACCTCGATAAATTTCCGATTTCGACGATCCAACAAAATTTTTGATGGCGATAAATCGAATAATTTTGCGGTTTCGACGAATCGATCGATTTTTTCGTAGTTTTCCTGTGCGAGTAACAACGTGAGTTCATCGACAGGGTATAATATCGATCTACTCGTATAAGTATTTAGAACAATCGGTATACGCATGCAACTATAATCCACAAGTTCTCACACCGAATGCGATATTGCGATTCTGACCATCTTACGTAATGAGTACCTGGACCTATCTTTAATCATACGTACGTAGAATGTACACATAGAGCTATAAGTAACATCATACATAAACCATTGACCTACAAAATAACCACCTTGTACGCTTCGTCAATGCCATGCTATTTTCGAAAATTATACCCTGTACCCGACGTTTTCATTTCCAACCATTTTTACATACCATAAACGATACTTTTTCTAATTCGTACGTGTACATATACCTAGGTATATCTGGGCGCGATTTTAACCGCCGCTTGGCTGCAATAATACACCGTTGAATTCAACGACTTCCGTACAATTTAATCGGTTTCGGCGGCGACTTCGACCCGCCTTAATTGTCACATTTAGAAACGAGAAATTATACCATAGGCGAGAAGTGCAAGTCTCTCGCTTACAAGATTATTATATTATTATTCTGGTAATGTTTCGACGCGAGGTAAAGAAACGGTCGCTATACAGTGCGGGGGTAGAAATTGCGTAGCGCGATGATGCACCAGCTACAATATGGCAAACCTTTTTGCAATTTTTTTCAAAAACCAAAATTCCCAACTCTAATAGCTATTCACCTAATTGCACTTGGTGGCATTTTTCAGCAATCGAACGTACATGGTTCAATTTCGATTGTTATTGTTGTTGTTTTGTTTTCGATAATGTAATAAAGCTTAATTAGCATTTCGGACGGGTGGAAGGGAGGCACTTATCTACACTACGTAGATATATCATATATGTATATGTAGGGCTGACGAAGAAGTGCTGGACGCGCGATGGTGATGGCTGCACGGTTGAAAAATTTTTTCCTGTAGGTGATTGTCACGGCTGGTAAGCAGGGGAAACGCTAGGTCTACTTTCCCGCAGGCTAATAACCCCTTCAACCGCCGCAGCACTGCCATGCCATGCCATGCCGCCATCCTCCTGCGAACGTTGGCGTTTGTTAGCAGCCATGCGTGTATAACCACGAAAAAAAAAACCTTCTGCACGGCGACGCGCTACGAAGCCTTCGCGTTTGTCGAGATGTGTGCCCGGACCGCAGACCGTGGTATGTAGCGCCCCCAAAAAAACCGTATACGCGTATGACTACAGGTTTAAAGATAGGCCTACGAGTAGGTACAACCATCCTCGTAACTGTACGTCTCTCTCTCTCCCTCTTTGGCTTTGATCTGTCTGTCTTTCTCTATACGTAGATACACCGTAATGGCGACAAACGACGACGAAATTCTTTGACAGATCGCTGCCTCAGATTACGCCATTACATTTATTCAATGCACGTGATGATACCTTCGTTATAGTATACGATTCGCAGAGCTACTCGTATATAGTACCTATAGTATATGTTGAAGTTCCCTTGGACGATTTTCTTCTCTTTCTCTCTCTCTCTCTCTCTCTCGCTGTCTCACTGGCTGATTATCTATTCGCGTACTTGCTACATTATATAGATAATTATTCGTCGTAATTTTTTTTTGTATGTTTTTTTTTTCGTCTTTCTCCATCTCTCTCGCACTCAGCTTGTACGCAAGTACGCACTTCTTTTGTTTGCATTCGAAACGCTAATTAATTTCGAACTAACTGTACAGCGAAATTAACAGTATATACCGATATGCCCACGAACAATTGTGTAGAAAGACTCATATTCGCATGCTCGATACGAAATAGTTGGAGTATGATATTTGACATCTATATTTTCGCGTCCTCTTCTCTTCTCTTCCCCTCGATTTTTTCTTCTGTCTATGGCTTTTGAGCACCCAAGTAATTCGCGTTTATAATACGCTGTGTATACGGTATATCGTATACTATGTGTACATCGAAACGAAGCGAAGCCATCCGCATAAGACATCCCGCAGAGTGCAAGATGGCAATTAACCGCCGTGCAACAGACACTCGCGCGTGTATTTTGGTTTCAACATGGGCGCGAAGAGCGAATTCGAGTTTGTATGCAATAGCAATAACACGATAAAACCACTTTGTATGTATTTAAACGATCCGTGTTCTCAACATGGATTCGATGTAACTTTAAAATCGCTAATGATGGTGGATTGAATAACTCGAAATGAAGTGTAATCAAAATCAAAGTGCAATTTTTGACTAAAAAATTGAAGAAACTAATGACATGGCACGAAAATGCCAGAATAGCATAGGCCTATCTCGAATGAATTTTGAAAAATTGACGAATTTTGGAAAATTTATGGATTTTGAAAAATTGTCAAATTTTCAAAAATTGACGCATTTCGAAAAACGAAACGTCTTATGAAAAACATGAATAGAACCAAAGTTGCGAAAAATACAATTTCTTTTCTCCTATACAAGCGATCAATTTTCTTTTGTGACGCATATTACGTTCGTTAATTGCAAAAACCCGTTTTGATCTTCAACATTTTTCTTCAACAGAATGAATTTTTGACCAAGATTGAATTTTTTGATCTTAAAAATTCTGCCAGCCACCTCTCGACGCAAAAAAAATTCAATTAAATTATTTCTTTCGAAAATTTCACTCACACAAATGTAATTATTTCCAAGGCAAACGATTATATCGTTGAAATTCCCCCTTTCCCCCCTGTCATCGAGGAAATGAACCAATCACTCACAAAATTATGGAATCCGTTTACGTCAACTCTATCGATAGGTATTGCGATTGCATACACAAATAACGTAGCTCTTTTGCACTTCGAACGAATCTGAAATCCACAAAAAAATCTCGCCTGTTAACAACACACAAATTGGCCTAAAAAAAAAATGAAACAAAATAAATGTCACAGTCATAACTCGCGAATTTAAAAAAATGATCTATACATATTCGCGAAAGGAACACCAATGACCCGACGAAAAATATGTACACCATCTGTTTCTGGATCCGATACAGGCACATGGGCATGAGCTACGCAAAATACGGTAAAGCACTTCAGAAAAAAAAGCAACAAGGCCATTTTCATTTTTCATTTTCAGCCCCTCATGTATACCTATATTTAACATTTAAGAACATTATTCGACAATCGAGTCGTATAAAACCGGTACAATTTAATTTTCGTATATTTAGACCGAAAAATGAAAAAAAAAAAAAAAAACAGATCACGCCGTGCGACAGCTCCGCATGCTCACTACACAATCTTATCGCGCTCGTTGACTCTTGAGAACTCTCCAGTCTCCACACACAGCGAGTAAATTATGGACACACGAATTTTTCGTCCATTTCGTACAAATGTCGCCGCTAGTACTTAACGTTTATGTGTACGGGAGGGTACCTGGAGACCTGGACAGCAACGACAACGTACAGTCGTACACGTATTTACCTAAATATACACGCCAAAGTTTTGAGAGAATAAACCGCCATCATATGTATTAGATGATTTATTCTCGCCGCTAATGATTTATACAATCCAAACAGTGCGGAGGTGAAAAGATGAGAAAAAGAGGAGAAAAAAAAACTGGAAATGCTGAAACGCGCTTGGCAAGAACGTGGCGGCATGTCGGCGCTTCCACATACGAATACATATGAGAGAAGAGCAGAAAAAAAGCGCATATAATTGATTCGACGTGCTTCGTTATAAAAGGATTAATCTAATTATACGCCGAATTCGATGGCCTCCTCCGTGTATCTCCATCTCTACTCTACACATTTTAGTAGGTTAGATTATACGTACGTGTAAAAACGTTCCTGAACCTTAAACTTCATCAAACGCAACGTAGGTATACATTGTAGCTATGTATACAACGTACAATACATAAGCCAATATAGAAATTTTTACTCCTCGTAAGTATAAGTTCTTCGTCGAATTCAAATTACTTACGTATATAGTGAGTATTTATCGAGTGCTGCGCCCATAAGTATATCCACTCGACACCCTAATCAAGTCTGCGCGTATTTTCCCTCTACTCTCTGCTTCTTCTGCTTCTTTTTCTTTCAACACGACGACACGACATGACACGACGCGAGCGAGCGAGCGAGCGAATACCTTCGATAATAATTTTTTTTTCTCACACGTTGCTATCTTCTCACTCAATTAGTACGTACTACAGGGGGTAGAAAAAACAATAGAAGTTATTTGCGTCCTATCACGTTCCCGCGCTATATGTATTGACACATGACCTTATACATATACCGCAGAATAGACTAATTTGGGCGGCTCGAACCGAACCGTGTAGTATTTTTAATTATCTCGCGATGATCGGATTACATTAACGCGAGTTTATGGGGCTTTTGTGTTTCGTTCGAAGGTACGTGTGGCTGGCTGCGCCGCGCCGTGTTTGGCACCCTCGCTCGCTCGCGTCGTTCGGTTTCTTTATCGTCGTCACTCGCGCTATGGGTATACTAGTGTATGGGTAATTAGGTCAAACCAATGAGATACCTAAATCATTTTTTCAATTGCCACCATATCGGGCGACCAGTCAACTACAGATTTTTCAAATTGACAATTTTCGGTAATTTTGGGACGAGGGAGAGGTTGAAGAGTACAAGTTGAGGATTCGAAATTTTGACCTTTTTCTTGACCTATTCACGACTCATAGAAATAAAAAAAAAACTAGCGAATTGAAAAAATTAATTTTTGATTAAACATGACGAAAATTTATTCAAATGAGTAAAAAAACAAAAACGACAGAAAATTTTCAAATGAAAATTAGGAGAAAAATACGTACCTACTTATAGGTGAAGTATCAATAAGAATTGAACAAAATAAAAACAAGAAAATAAATTAAAAAATAAAGAGCTCAAAAAAACTGCAAATAAAATGGTACTTCAGTTCAAGAAATTGCAAAAAAAATTCAGGAGTTTTCAAATTTCTAATTTTCTAATTTATTTTAAAAAAATAAAAAATAAAAAAAAAACAGGAAAGGAAAAAACAGACACCACTGATGAAATCAATGATACATAAATAGGTAATCAAATTAGCGTGAGAATTCCATAAAAAAAAAAAAATTGAAAAAAAAAACTGAAAGAATTTTTAATAAATTGCAGTTTGACTAATTCAGAAATTGAAAAAAAAAAAAAAAGAATTAGGAAAAATCAAAAATTGACCAAACTAAAATGATCGAACAACAAAAAATTTAAATCGAAATAAAATTCAATTTAGGAAAAAAAATCAACGACAGATGAATAATTATCGAATTTAGAATTACAGAAAAAAAAAATTTTTAAAAATTTCAAAAAATTTCAAAAAATGAAAGACTCACTAAATCAAAAATTGAAGAAAAAAACTGTAAAAAATTGAAAAAAATCAAATTATTTAGGCATAAAATTGTGAATTCGAAAAAATTATCTTCGATTTTCAATTTTTTACCGCATTCCTCCCAAAAAACCCCTCCAAATTTGGTCCTGAAATATACAATCGGAACTCGTCTACACTCTCGCTCGAATAGGTTACATAAAAATCTCACCGTCAACTACCTCGTGCTCGCGTTACGTTCAAGGTTACAAACGATAAAAATTTTCTCGTGCTGATTTTGGACATTAGTATAACATAATAATAATATAACGACGTAGTAGTCATTATCAAACGACCGCCATACGTATTCAAAATAAACACACAAATATACAGCTAACAAAAAAATTAACCTCTTCCTGTATACGCGTTCTGTGTACATATGCGAGCGAACCAACCAACGAACAACAGCCGAAAAATAAAAGCAAAGCGAAAAAGAGACACATAGAGCGTAATTTCGTCAGAAAAATGGTCATTACCAGAGCCAGCCATAGCTGACAATCGAACGCACGTTCGCTTTTTCAGCTTTGTTTTCGTACCAGATGACCGGACGGACGTAGAGAAATACACAGTTTCCCACCTTCTTTCATTCGTTCATTCATAGCCATAGCGCATGCAGAAAAGAAAGAAAGAAAAAATAAAATCCTACTCGAACATGGCGATGTTGCATGCATGGACGCTCGGTGACCAACGAGAGAACGCGATGTGGGAGCGCGTCCGCGTCCTTCGACGCGACGACGACGGTTTCGTTGTACTCGCGAGTGAAAGAGACGGAGAGGAATTTTACCGTAGATAATCATCGCATCGCGTTATGGCTAAAAGTACCTATAATAATACACGACCGCCGTATACACTATACGTAAGCCTATAAGGATGCATTAAACGTATACCTAATATATAAAATAAAATGGAAATGTGTGTATAGACGCGTAGGATGCATCGTAATGAAATGAAAATGCGGTGGCGATGGCGCGAGCGAGCGAGCGAGCGAGCGAAAAATTTTACCCGATGCTCTTGACCGAAGCATTAATCTTATACCCCATCTTCCGATGCATTTTTAAACGAGAATATTAAAAACTAAAAAAAAAAAAAAAAAAAAAAAAAAAAAAAAAAGGGGAAAAAAAAAAAAAAAAAAAAAAAAAAAAAAAAAAAAAAAGGTGGAGAAAAGAAATTATCTATCGATGCGCCATGCCATCGTCAGCGCCACTTGAAAAATCATCGTCGTCGTCGTCTATTGAGCCTACACATGGTATAGATTACTATATTATATAAATGTAGGATACACGTATCGTGAAATTTTCCTCGTGTATAATATGAAAAACTGGTTTATTACATTTTAGTATAGATACGTGTATTGTATATAGCAGAAAGAACGCGCCAATAACGCCGACATGTCGCTCGTCTCGTTAGTAACGAGCCAAAGGAGCGCGGAGAAGGTGAAAAAAATCGACCTAAAGCGATCAACCGCGTTAATTATTAATCCGGCCAGTCGCAGTGTTATGATAACTTGATCGCGTCGACAGCTTACACGAATTTATCTTCTTTTTTCCTCTCTCGACCAACGATTTAATACGTATAAATCTATACATGCGTCGGCGTCGCGTCGTTGCCATCGTTTCTATGTATACTGGCCGCACTCGTATCTTATTCCAATATGCATGATATGAGTCGAAGATTCGCGAGCTGTCGAGTTGTTGAGAAGTCTACTTATTGCAGCTAATTTAACGCCGCATAATATTCATAAATTCTTGCTGGTCGGTCACCCGAACTACGTACGATACACGATGGTTCGTGGCCAGTTCGCGGTTTCGTAAGAAGAAAACAAGTTAACCACTTTTCCATCGGGTGCAGTTGAAGTGCAGCGTTGATTATGGCAGCTAATTGGCATGCAAAACATGCAAATACGAGTATCTACTATCTATCTACGTTTCGTCATTAGGATTTTGACAAAACATATAAAATCACGCGACCGAAAAGGAAAAATTCTTCGACGCTAAAAAAAATTGTCAAAATTTGACAATATACAGTATGGCACAAAAGTCTTGTCCACCTCGAATATGTTCTAATATCTCGGGACTGAAAAGCGATATCGGGATGGCTAAAACGGCATTGTGTTTCTGGAGATGAGAGCACGAAAGATCAATGGTCAAAATTTCAGTCTTACAACAGGTTGC
>FIZT01032950.1:0-14035 GCA_900065295.1 Paracoccus marginatus
TGAAAAATTTTTCAAAGTTGAGAAATTTCTTAAAATTGATGAATTCTCCAAAATTAGCGAATTTTCCAAAATTGACGAATTTTCCAAAATTGTCCAACTTTCTAAAATTGACAGATTTTCCAAAATTGACGAATTCTTCAAAATTGGCGAAGTTTCCAAAATTGACAGCTTCTCCAAAATTGACCAATTTTCCAAAATTGTCCAACTTTCTATGTAAAATTGACAGATTCTCCAAAATTGACGAATTTTCCAAAATTGTCCAACTTTCTATATAAAATTGACAGATTTTCCAAAATTGACGAATTCTCCAAAATTGACAGCTTCTCCAAAATTGACGAATTTGCCAAAATTGTCAAACTTTCTAAAATCGACAGATTTTCCAAAATTGACAAATTTCTTAAAATTCTCGAATTCACCAAAATTGTAAGAATGGCTGATTCGTAAAATTTTCAAAATTTTTTGAAAACAGCCAAACACCGAGAATATATTATTGCTATGCCATACTTTGAAAATCATCATTTTTTTAAAATTCTACAAATTGTGAGGGTTTGAAGTTGTCAAAATTTTTAAAATTGCTGGTTGCTTCATTAAATGATTTTCAAAAGTTGAACAACATAGAAAAATTGCAACATTTAGCAAAATTTTGGCCACTTTTAAAAACCACAAAATTTTCAAAAATTCAATAAAAACGACGAATTAAAAAAATTGTTGGGTATGCGGGGACTGGTAAGTTATCTATTTTCAATTCGACCTATCGTTAATTACTGCTCCTTAATTTCCTTCGATTCCACCCTTCGCAGAAACTGGGGGAGAAAAAAAGTCGCTCGTAAAACAAACGCGTTTTCTTCTTGTACACCCACTTCTTTGTAGATATAAGGCGAATCGCGACCCCACACACACGTGATGTATATTTCACGTAGCGTTTTTCAATTTAAACCGCTGCTCCGGCAACGGAGAACGAACCCGACCAAAGTCGAAGTTCATCTCGTATTCTATAACGAATATAGTATACAACCGAGAGCCGTTGTTCTCTCGCTCCATAAAATGCTGCCCCTGTCTACCGCCGCCGCCTCTACCACGTTCATCGTACGATACTCGTAGATTCGTCCGATTAATTATTTCTTATTTTCACGGGTGTTTTTCTCTCTCACACCCTTTCGCTCTGCGGGCCCTGCACGCTTACACGAGTACGTATACTCGGGTGCACTGCAGTATACGGCCTCGCTCGGTTTTAAAGCCTTTACTACACGCACACGTCGAGAACTTCGATAGAATTTTAAATATACGCAAACGAGCAGGCAACGTCGCTGTTACGTAATTCAAAGAAAAGCCAGCCCCGATACGAGAGCTTTTTCTTATAAGCGTGTCGAATTGGTTATGCATGCCGTAGCTTACTAGGTACAGTACACCAAATCCGGCTAGGCGCCCGTGCTCGAGCCCGTGTAACCGAATACCGTCTTCGTCATCGACACCCTCTGTGCCGAAAATCTCCCCACAGTTGAGAACTTGCCGGCCTGAGGCGAACGTGAAGATTGAATTTGATTCTTTATACCCGCTTCAGGCTGGATGAAGAAATGAAAAAAAAAGAATAAACAAGATATTGTCTAGAGACAAATTTGATAGGAATATCGATCAAGATATGAATACAGCGCATCTAAAAATAATTTTTTGAAGATTTTCCTAAAAGTACTTCACTGGTAAAGAAGGCCTCAAATTATTGATTCGCCCTTAAGGAAGAGAGAGGATGGTGGAGGGGAGCTCTAAATTTTTCAAAAAAAACCCTCAAGTAAACCAATTCCAGGACCCAAGTTTGAAAAAATTCTGTCCACTTGGTCCTGAGATGAAAATTAAAATCCACCGAGAATCGAAAAACCTCCATTTTTGATTCTATGAAAAAATCAATAAAATTCGACTCTTTTTCCTTCAAAAACTGTAAAAACAGTATTACGGAGAATTTTGAAAAGCCACTTTACGCAATCGCGTGCTCCAACTCCAAAAATAACCAACCACTTGAATCAATCCGGCGTATAAAAATGTCTCCCTACCAATTCATCGAAGTATATAAGCTCCCCCTCCAGCGAGATACTGCGACTCAGCATCTTTACCGGGCGAATTAACTTTTTTATATTGTTATGGAATAGAAGCTTTCATAAAGCTAAAAAATAATATTAAATCGTACTCGGAACGGCAAATATTTATTAGTGATTTCTCGAGGGTAATTTCCAAAGTGTATCGTTTCCACCGTGCTCCTCCCCAGCACCTCTTTCGAGTAGTTTTTTTCTTATTTTCCTCTTTTTTCTTCAATATTCCTACTTCAAATATTTACAAATTTCGATTCGATAAGAAATGCCTGCGAATATATCTGCATACATTTACAGGTCACGGATTATTGGATGTGATTCGAGAGCTGGGCTTTTGGAAAACCAACTAAAATGCAAAATATTATTAATAGTTTCGATGGAAATTTGAAAAGCGAACAGGGAAGGCAAGAGATTGAACAAAGTAGCTAAATTTTCCAAATACCCTATCGAATTGCAATTACAGGTAAGCTAAGTATTCTGAACGTGGAAGTATTTTTCAATTAATCCATCCTCATCTACGAAAAAAAATTTCATCTCGAAATCTCTAATAAAGGTCGATAACGCCTTCAAAAACGTCAAATCGAAATAATTTGCGAATCGACGGCGGTAAATTCGAACCTCCGCATCGAAATCAATTCTACGAAAATTTCGCCTATCTCGCATATTCGGCTAGATACAGTACAGGCCATTTCGAACCGACCGCGACCCACTCATCTCTGACGAGTAATCCGCTGTGGAAAAAACTCGCTAATACATCGGGCACACGATAAAAGGGCCCGAATGCCGCATAATTTAAAATATTACCTCGGGCGAGCTCCTGACATGGCTGATTTACCGGTCGAATGACTCAACAAACACCCTATTTGCAGCCGACCACATCGCATCGAATCATCGAAAACAACACCGCAGACGAGAACCCATCGTAGTGGAAAGAGCTCGTCACAATGACAACGTTAATTCGAGCCTAGCATCACGTCAGATTACCTTTGAATCCTTATATTGTATCCTGTACCTATGGAGCGGAAATAGAGCCACCCGAAAAAAAAAACGGAACTGAAATCTATATTTCGGAGAGCACGTCACCTCTCCCGATATATGTACCTACATATAGCACCAAAGGTCGAAAAAAATCTCGAGTGAAACCTTAAAATTTTCACAGAACTATGTATCTAACAGCAGGTGTGGAGATGAATGAAATAGAGGTGCCTAAAGTATACCAGAACAGAAAGAGAACGACCAACGGAGTAAATCAATGGCAAATGAGTGCAAAGTTAAGTAAGCAATAAGCATATTCAATTTATGGTCTCAAAAATGTTCATTTCTAGCCCAGGCCAGGCCAATCAGCACGGATGTGATTTCTGGGTCTTTAAGAGCCGACCCTTTCTCTTAGAAACCGAGTTCGGATTCTTCGAGCGTAATAATATTATCAAGTCGTAAGGAAAGGTTCGATTTCGCCCTTCTAATCTCTACCCAATAAACACCTTCGGATATTGTTAAATTTCAACCAGGATAGGTGGCTGGTTGGATGGATGGCCAGGTCGGTATCGTAATTAATATTTTCTGGGGCATTTTCTAATGGCTAATAACAGCACAAAACCCACGTATGCACTAAGAGAGCTACTAGAGAAGCAAATGATTTACAATTACATGCGTTTTAGTTTCGGTGAAATGATTTTCTATTTTTTTCTTCGCGTCTCTGCATCATAGAGCAGTAGCATCTCTTGGATTTTCATTGGTGAAGGTGATGTATGAAACACGGCGAAAGTCTCCGAACGTTCGGAATACCTTTTTCAGAATAATGGAAAAATGCTGGATCAGCAACCTGGACCACTGTGTAATCAACCGCAAAAAATCCCGTAAGATATTCATCGGGGTTTTTTACCACAGTAGGTAGGTACAGAATTTTCTCGAAATCTTCAAGTAATACCTACAAACCCGCACGTACATGAAAGTCATACTTACAAGGGAAGTACCCCAGCTGACACCAAACACTATGCACAGGACAGATCGATAGAGAATGTGAAAGTACTCAATTTTTGAAAATCGAATTTGGGCCAAACATAACGCCTACTCTCTCAATCGGAATCAGTGAAAATCACTGGGGAAAAAGACAGAATTCCTCTGCAGGTGAATCGGTGATTAAAAATCACTAAAATTTCAGCAATTTTTTCGCTTATTTGCCTGTGGTGCGATTCTGTACTTTCTTTCGATGGTATTTTTACTGATTCTAAACGAGAAAGTAGTTGAAAATGCATCAAAACGAAAAAAAAGTTTCACCTAATTAATTGAGTGAGAAATTTGGAAATTCGGTATGTATCCTATTTTCGACTCTCCAAATCAAATGGAAGCGGTTTTGAGCCATTCTGGAGCTTCCAGTCAACTTCGGAAATTTCTGATTGATTGATTGATTTTATTTGGTTCAGTGCGGTTTCGCACTATATCACAAATTGGTAATAAAGTTTTCTAATTTTTAGCTTATTATAGTATGATTCTTTGATGCAGGATTTTAAACCTGTAGTACCTATATCCTGCGGCAGCTTTGGTTTTAAGCGAGGCTCCGCAGTGCGTTTACCTATTTCAAAGTTGCTAGCGAGTACGTCGTCTGGAAGTTTTTCGAGGTATCTGGTTGTTAGGTATTTGAGGTGGTCGTCGACGGATTCAATGTTCAGTTCTCTACTGATACATTTATTGCGGACGAACCACGGAGCATTTATGGCAATTCTGCAGAATTTGCTTTGAAATGTTTTCTTTTATTTGTTGCGGAGGCTCCAAGAATACCAAAAATGCTCAAAAATCCTTAAATATGAGCTTTACCCACTTTCTCATTTAGAATCAGTGAAAATATCACCGAAAAAAGTCAAAATTGTGCCTCAGGCAAATCGGTGAAAAAATCAGTGAAATGCACCGAAAAACCGAAATTTCAGCGATTTTTTCACTGATTCGTCTGTAGTGCAATTCTGACCTTTTTCCAGCGATTTTTCACCGACTGCAATTGAGAGAGTAGCACATATAAATGCGATCGATGCATACTGGTGACCCACTCGACCAATTGAAAGCATGTTTTTTCAGAGCTATGTGATAAACTGAATATAAGTTTGTTTGAGCAAGTAAAATGGCAACAAGTCCAAGCGAACTAGTTAATCAACTACGAGCCAACCGTATAGAAGATCGACACGTTAGCGTCGATAACCACCAACAACACGTAGAAGTAGTTAGGTGGAAATTGAACGCATTATCGCGGCAACTGTGCTGCAGTGTTGTGAAATAATATTCAATGAGGACGATATATGAGTGAGGAGTGAGGATGAAGTGAGGATGCTGACATCTTCATTGAAAATACGGCGAATAATTTTGAGCCATCTCCGAGAATGCAGACGGAGCGGAACCGTATGGAAAAGTTGATGGCCGTTGCCGCCAAAATGACCGAAACGCAATTTCAATCGCATTTTGGGATATCAATTACTGCCTTTGAAAATGTGCTGCAGCTAATAGAAGGCAATCTCCTGTGAGACAAGGGACTTGCGATCGCAATACCATCAGCCCTAGAATTCAGTTGCCAAGTGCAATTTGGCTTCTAGCAACTCCAGATAGCCATCACTCTACATTGCTTCACATTCAATAAAGGTAAATCATCTTCGAATGTCTCATTTTTTAGAGTCGTCAAGGCTCTCAACAGAATTGCGCCAGCTGTATAATATGTTGTCCTACAGCAGCCGAGCGATTCAGAAGCACCAAAACGTTTCAGCGAATAGCACGAATGCATGTTAAGGTTTGAGCGACGAAATTAGAAGAAGCAGTATCCATAAAAAATCGCAGTCATTCAATTTCACCATCAAAAAGCACGTGGACGTAGTAAGGTAGAAAACCACAGATACAGAAACTTTCGAAATCGTTCAGAAATGAAAAATAACGCAGACAACTCTCTCAATTTGAAATCCGCGAGAATCACTGGAAAAAGGTCAAAATCGCAGCACAGAATCAGTGAAAAAATCATAGAAATTTCGGTGACTTTCGCAGATTTTTCAGAAAATGACACAAAAATAACTGAAGAATCAGTGAAAATTCGCCAAAATTTCTATGATTTATTCACTGATTCTTCTGTACTGCAATTCTGACCTTTTTCTCAACAATCTCCACTGATTCGAATTGAGAGAGTAAGTCTGAACTCAATCCTGGGAGCGTCAGCTCTGCACCTAAATTTCATCAAGTCGTTTAAATTTTAAAATAAATGAAAAATTCTAAATTTTGTTGGATGCTCTAGAACTGCTCTAAATTGCTTACAATCGAATTGGTCGGTTGAAATTAGGATGTAAAACAAATCTCACATTTTTTTGCAGATGTCTTCGTACTTCGAGAATTTTTCATTTTTCTCAAGACTAAAAAACTGGATAATATTTTGGGCCTGCACTGACACTTCCAAATTCTGGAAAAACCGTTCTAAATCGGTCAAGTGAGTCACTAATGCGCATCGCTAGCATTTATACGTGCCATAGCGCACTTTTGTCGATTTTAGAGCATTTTTTATAGATAAGAAATTTCCAAAAATTTGTTGGAAGCTCCAGAACGGCTCGAAACCGCTTTACGTTTGATTCGGAGGGTCGAAGATAAGATATGTATCGAATTTCAGACTTCTAGCTAAGTTATGTGAATTTTTTCAAGTTTCGATGTATTTTCATGGGCATTATGTTCGGCTCAAATTTGATTTTCAAAAATTCTCCAAAAATCGGAGGTAAAAATGTTCCAGTGTGACGTGTTGGGAAAAATATTGGAATCGGAAATGGCAATTAATATTGAAAAATCCGAAATGTTTGTGAAAAAGACGAAATTTTTGGACCAGAACAGAGCGATATGCAGGAAAAATGGACATTTGAAAAAAAAAAATGAATTCGTGATTTTGGAAGGAAGATGGCAAGTAGTGCTGAAATTCAAGTTATTTCAGCAGGAAGACGACTTGGGATCAATTGCTTCACACATGTGCTTTGTTTCCCGATTTGACGGGTAAACATCATTTTTATCATTTTCATCTCCCCTCCTCTCAAATCCAGCTTCATTTTATCCTGTTTCATCGCAAAATCTGCGATCGAAACTACCTTAGATAAAAACAGATCCTTCTAATCAGCATTTGAGGAACCGAAGTTGATTATACAAACTGCATCAAATTGAGACACGTAAACTGAAATCAACTATTCACCTCACTACTGTATTTCTAAATCAATTATTAGAAACGATTTCGAGACCATTTTGTGGATCACAGAAGACTTTTCAATTTCCCAGTTTGAAAAAAAAATCCACAAGTTCCAGAACGAGACTCGTAACAGTTTCCACCAAATTCAAGAGGTCGAAAACAGGACCAACTAAATTTTGGCCTTCTACCCAGATTCGGTGAAATTTCGATACTTTCCTCGTCTTTTACTTCGGTCTTGTAATTTTCAAAAATCCCATGAAATTGAACAAATAGGCACGTAAAATCCCCCCTCCCCCGAAAAAATCAATACTTCTCGATACCCTTTCCTTTAAAATACACTTGGGCTTCGACTCTAGCCTTCTGTCGGCCAGCTCAAACAGCATCCTCGTCGAAACGAATTTCGCATACTAAATATTGTATAAGCAGTTCGATGGCCTCTCATTAACTCGACAACTATGTGAACTTTCCCGTACACCAAACGTACCGACCTATTGTTGTTGCGAGAGAATATTTTCATTGGCTGGAAATGCGGCACTCGAAAACCATTTCGGTTTCCTGAACTCAATACAGACGGAGCGGAGGCTCGGCTGGGCGGCGAGGAAACGGGGCAGGGGGCGAAGCGACCATAGCCTGTGTCTCGGTCATCGTGTAATCACGCAACGTATTTTCTTTTTAAAGTGTCAGCAATCAGTATTATAAGGGTCTTCGCTGCGTTAAATTACCGGTACTTAGGGCTTAATTTACAAGCATATTTAACCGTTACTACGTCGGTTGGCTTTCCCTTCGACGCTGTTGTAAAATTGGCGCTCGTTTCGAATACACGAGTCGCCCCCCTCCCTCTCGGCTGGCCACCCTACCTTGGGGTGGTTTTTTCTTCGACGTCGTGACGTTTCTACGAAGAAATGGTCATTTTGTTCGCAGAATTAATCGATTCGATGCAGGGTAAAATGGAAAAAAAAAGAAAAGACCGGTCTGCTATTAGATAAAAATGACACCTTGGTACATTACGTGTACGTAAGTACATATGTATAGGTAAACGTCGTCGCATGCTTTCGGCGGATGTGATAAGTGTACACGAGAAGTACCAACGTGTACCCGCATCGTTAGCTCCGCATCTCGCTATAGTGTGTAGTGTACGTACGTCTACGTATATAAGCCTTTATAATAGAAATACGCTGTCTTTTTTTTTCCTTTTTTTTTTTTTGGTACTCTTACGACGCGACGTAGCTATACGTAATTCAATTACTATCTAGAAGAGAGAGAAAGAAGAAGATAGCGAGCGAGAAAGAAAATTTCTTGGAAAGAGTAAGGGTATTTTTTGTTCGCCGCCCCTCGTATGTGTGTGTGTGTGCAAACTCGGTCATAACCTTTGCACGTCTGCCAGTCAGGTCATCCGAAAAGGTAGTTAATACTACGTGAACGTTATCAACGTATATGACGTTCACACGAACGCCATATCAAACGTTAGGACGTCTAAACTTGTCAAAGTTTCGCCTTCGGTCGACATACACACAATCATCTCTTCACCACGTATGTCCTATCACGTTCTTTGGTCGACTGCCTTCGCTTTTTACCAGCAACTTCACACACTCGGCTCTCCTTTTTGAAGGCTCGCATCCTTCTTCATGGCTGACGAGCCTTTTTTCCCCGATTTATTGGCCGCTCAGCCTCCTATGACGCAGGCTGAGCTCGCGAGAAAGCTGCATTATGCAAAAAGTTAATTTATACGCGCGAACTGTGCCAAAAATTCGACCATGCGTGAATATTGGACGTCGCCAGGCCTCCCCGGTGCCACGCTTTTAAACGCCGGTATACCTAGCCGAAGGAAAATCCTGTAAAACGGACTCGGCCACCTTATATACCTACGCATAATTATTCGCTATTTTTATTACCACACTTACCGAGAAAAAGGTAAAAAAATCACGCCCGGCGTAAATGCCTGCGATGTGGAACGCGACGGACTTTTGAGTACGAGAATCACGTTTCACTTGGCGCGAGAGTCGGTTATCTCGACGGTCGAGTAGAGCTCGGCACGGCCACTCGGTTAGGTACATCGATAATCGAAATAATTAGGAAAAATCTATGCTTACGCGTGCATACGAACCGAACACCAGGCCGAAATATGTCGTGGTTTGGTTTTTTTTGGGTGGGGCTAACGCACACTGTGTATAGGAATAGCCGTATAGACGGACGGACTCGTTCGAGACGATTTCGAAATTCTGCAGCTTCATACGTCACGGCTGAAAAGCCCACAACTGACAAAATATACTGGAAAGCCGTCCGAGATCCCGGCCAAACACAGGGGCGTCATTTTAAAGAACATGCGTATACTATACACGTCGTGACGACATCGTTCGCGAACGATTCCCGCCTAGCTTTGGGTTACGCGCACACAACACGTTTACCCGAAAAGCTCCCTTCGCCCGCGCTCCCGACCCGGGGCTTTCGGCTCGCTCTGTCTCTGTTCGGCCCGAGTGAACTACCTCGATGCCATGCCGCGTACAGCTTTTCGCGCCGGCCGGCACCCGCCTCCCACCAGGACCGTCTTTTCTTTCCTGCTTTCGCTCGCTTCGTTCCAAGCTCTCGCTCTCTTCCTTCTTTCACGAATGCCTTTCCTTTTCTCTCGCTCGTTCCAGCTTATATAAGTATTATATACGTATATAGTGTACTATGTACGTGTACATTATAGCGTACAAGCTATACCACCGACGACGACGACGACGTCGACGTGTACGTATATACTACTATACGAAAGGCACACACACACCGACTACGAAACGAACAACGACGACGACGACGACGATGATGAAGGCAGCGCTGGTGCTGGGGCTGCGGTACACCGCGCGTCGTCAACGAACGATGCCTGGCTCTCCCGTCCCGTACGTCGCCTCGCAATACGTACTTGTCGTGCCGCTCCCATACAGTCGAGGTCCGCACCCTCTACCGGTGTAGTCATTTCACCACCACGGCAGCTGGCACTGCTCATTAGCTAAAATAACCCGGCTTTATTTTGCTCAATTAATCTATTTAGCAGATCGATATAATCGCCTGAATTTGATTACTTATTACTTCGCGCCACCGTGTACACAGGCATAAGCGTAATGCCGACTGAGTTTTGGAGGTAAGGTAATTAGATGGCGTATTTTTGGACACCTTTAGCGTGCTTCAAAGCACAGATCTTGGCTATATGGGTAATGGGTATACCGAAGGCCTACGAATTGAGACGTATATCAAGGAATGCGAGGGCCCTAAACATCGATTTGCAAATAGGCTCCTGTTTATATATTCCTGAGTCGTACAATCATAATTTCAGAGAAAGCACTGCACACATCTACTTCTTCGCGAAAGAAATTAGTCACCAAACACTCCCAATTTTTCACCACCAAAAAGTTGTCAATTTTGAAAAAATCGTCACCAACTTTCCTAAAAAAATTACACAAATTTTTCACCAAAAAATCGTCATCAATTTTTTCTATAAAAAAAATTGCATAGATTTTTCACCAAAAATTCGTCACCAGTTTTTCACAAAAATGATATAAAATCACCAAAACATCACTTTTTTACCAAAAGAGCTATCACCAATTTTTCACCAAAAAAATGTTGGACTAATTTTTTTTGCAAATCGTCACCAAATTTTTTAGCAAAAAATAATCACAAAAAATAGCACAAATTTTTCACCAAAAAATTTTCATCGAAAAATCACCAATTTTCTCTACAAAAAAATTTCATAGGTTTTTCACCAAAATGAAAAATTGTAAGCCAAAAATTTTTCACCAAGAAATCGTCACCAATTTTTTCCATTTAAAAAATTACATAGATTTCTCATTAGAAAATTGTTGAAAATTTACCTAAAATAACAAAAAATATAAACTTTTCACCAAAAAATAAATTGTAAACCGATTTTTTTCCAGAAAAATTACATAAAATTTTTCATCAAAAAATCGTCACCAATTTTTTCTATGGAAAATCATTAGTCTTTCACCAAAAATTCATCACCAATTTTCCAACAAAATGGTATAAAATCATCAGAACATCACTTTTTCACCAAAAAAGTTATCACCAATTTTTCACCAAAAAATTGTTAAATTGTTAAACTAATTTTTCTTTGCAAATCGTCACCAAATTTTTTAGTAAAAAATAATCACAAAAAATAGCACAAATTTTTCACCAAAAAATTTTCATCGAAAAATCATCACCAATTTTTTTTATAGAAAAATTTCAAAGATTTGTCACCAAAATAAAAAATTATAAGCCAAAAATTTTTCACCAAAAAATCGTCACCAATTTCTTCTATGGAAAATCATTAATCTTTCACCAAAAATTCCCAACAAAAATGGTATAAATAAATCACCGAAAAATCAATTTTCGACCAAGGGTTGTCTTGTCACCAATTATTCATAAAATATATCATAAATTCACCAAAAAATTGTCATCAACTTCTTAGATAAAATCACCGAAATTTTTCATCAAATAATCTTCGCGAATTTATTCATAAAGAAATGACTTCCTAATTTTGCACCGATAAATGATCACCAATTTTTTTTTACAAAAATGGTGAGTATAGGTATCATTACCAAAACAAAAAATTTTCACCGAAATGATTTTTACGAATTTTCCTAAAAAAAACTTGGAATAAATTGTTCATCAAGAAAAAGTCGTCACCAATTTTTTTCGAAAATAGTATATAAATTACCAGTTTTTCATTGAATTAATCGCCACCAATTTTTCATCAACAGGTAAGGTATGTTTGCATTTTTCACCGACAAAAAGTTGTGGATTTTTCACCAAAAAATTGTCAATTTTTTCTATCTTCGTCAAATTATTCTTGGGCAGAAAAGTAGTCGATTTTCTGCCCCAAAAAATTATCAATCATTTTCATTTATAATTTTCTCAACCGTGGAACACCAAAATAGGCTTTGGTAATGTACACAGGGTAACAGGTGAACCACCATATCAAAGTCGTATCACTCATACCACCATACCGATACCCGTAGGTCTACCTCTACACAGATACCACGACACGACAAATAACAATTATCTAAATTCAAACCCATCTCGCCGTAATACAAATTCGTATACATCTGGCGACGCAACCAAACACAATGTTCCAACCTACCACCATCGCATCGCCGATGACTAATCGCTTTCTCAATCCAGCTCGCAAACCAGACCCCCATTTAATAAATTATTTTCCATTTAAAAATTATTACAGTCCACTTTTCTCGAAAACAAAACAAAAAAAGAAGTACATAAAAGAAAGAAACACTCGAAACAAACAAACAACCAACAAAACTAATTAAATATACAATATTGATCATAGAAGCCGAAAAACATTAAACCGACGGTAGAAAGCCGAAAAAAAAAACTTGGCCGAAATTAAAAACTTAATTCGTACAACTTTTATAAATATATTTTTTTTTATTCGACTGCGACACGCCGCCCGCGCTCCGCTCCGTTCCTTTAGCGTAAAGCTGGCCAACTTGCCCGTATTGATTTTCCTCTCGCCTCTTCACCGTACTCGCCGGCTTGGTAAACCTTCAAAAGAATAATTTCGATGCTTTTATTTTAATAAAAAGCTCTCTCTAGATGGATTATCATTATAGAAAGAGGCGAAAAATATTACTTATACAACGCGCGCTGCAGACAAGTAGTAAAAATTACGTCAATTTTGATGATTCGATAAGGATACCACTCGCGATACACTAACACCCTTTTTTTTTCTGTTCCACTCCTTTCTCTAAAGTACTTATTCTTCTTCTTTCTCTTCTTCTTGTCTATAGAATGCGAAACATTATCGAGAATGGATTTCTCGCTCTATGCAGTATATTTTTTCGACTACGTACACTGGATTGGTTTATATGTACAAAGAGAGGCTCTCGTATAAGGCAATCGTTTCTCAATATAATATTTCGGTCTATATCTGTAGATACATAGCCGTGTGTGAGGTGGTGGGGACGAAGGGAAACTTGGTATTATATCGCTACTACCATTTAGCTATTTATCGTCATCGGTTCACCTCCGGGGAGACATTAAATTCTGACAGTTTAATAGCGTTTATAAAGTCGCTCGTTTACCTTTACAATCAAATTCTAATTTCACACCGACGTTAACCCGAATCGAACTCCGATGCTGCGAAAATCGCTCAGATATCTTCTCCGAAGTGTACTTTCACGATCGTTGCAGTCGATACATTTATTCAGCGATTTGATCGAAAGGTTATTCAAGGGCAACGATGATAATATCTGTCGAAATTTCAGTCAAATTGCGATCCAAAAAAATTCCGAGGATTGACGATCGAGTTTTTAGAAAAATAATTCTTCATTTTTTTTTCAAACTAGATTTTTTAGTAAAAATATTTCTTTGGAAAATTTTCAAAATTTGGTAATTCATTTTTTTGAAATTTTTTCAAAGAACATTTTCAATAATTCTTCATCAATTCAGGGATGCGTTTGTCCGAATGGGGGGGGGGGGACAAACTAACTTCATCTCGGATATCTTCGATATCGTAATCCATAAAAGTTATGAATTCTCCTTGAACCGAACACCAGTCGTTGAGCTTAGTTCGGACCACCTTCCAGGACTCTTAGAATGTTCAACTAAAATCCAATAAGTGCGGATGATTTATTTATTTTTTGGCTAGAAAACTAATAATAAGTAAGAAAGATTTTTTCGACTTCTGTTTTTGGTTTAATTATGGATTTGTAATTTTGGATTCATAGGCGCCCGCAGGATTTTTGGATGAGGTAGCAAGAGAAAATGGCGACGACCA
>FIZT01032952.1:0-26488 GCA_900065295.1 Paracoccus marginatus
GCAACAAAAATTGAACTTTGAACTGAAATTGCTCGAAATTTTCAGTGAGTACATAGGAATTTTTTTTACGTAATATGTTCTAAGCTTTATCCTCTTCATTATGGTTTTTTCCCCAAAGCTCTAGCACTTACCGTTCAAAAGTTATTGAACTTTATAGTCATGTAAAGTGAGAACGCGTATGTACTTGTTTACAATTTTACATCAGTTTTCCCATACAAGTCACTATGAAACATCACACTCGTAACTTCAACCCTTGATAACTTTTAAATGGTAAACGCTACAGCTTTGAAACAAAAACCATTTTAAAGAGCGTAAAATTTAGAACATCTTACATATAAAAAACACCTATGTGCTCACTGAAAATTTCGAGCAATTATAGTGCAAAGTTCCTTTTTTATTGCGCGTCGGCGGTTATCACAACTTTGAACTTTAATAACTTTTGAACGGTAAACACTACAGCTTTGAAACAAAAACCATCTTAAAGAGCGTAAAATTTAGAACATCTTTCATATAAAAAACACCCATGTACTCACTGAAAATTTTGAGCAATTATAGTACAAAGTTCCATTTTCATTGCGCGTCGGCGGTTATCACAACTTTGAACTTTAATAACTTTTGAACGGTAAACACTACAGCTTTGAAACAAAAACCATCTTAAAGAGCGTAAAATTTAGAACATCTTTCATATAAAAAACACCCATGTACTCACTGAAAATTTTGAGCAATTATAGTACAAAGTTCCATTTTCATTGCGCGTCGGCGGTTATCACAACTTTGAACTTTAATAACTTTTGAACGGTGAACACTACAGCTTTGAAACAAAAACCATCTTAAAGAGCGTAAAATTTTAAACATTTTACATATAAAAAACACCTATGTGCTCGCTGAAAATTTCGAGCAATTATAGTGCAAAGTTCCTTTTTTATTGCGCGTCAGTGGTTATCACAACTTTGAACTTTAATAACTTTTGAACGGTAAACGCTACAGCTTTGAAATAAAAACCATTTTAAAGAGCGTAAAATTTTAAACATTTTACATATGAAAAACACCCATGTACTCACTGAAAATTCCGAGCTATTTAACAAATTTATTTGCGCTGCAATGCATTTCAATGCTTTATCTGCAATCCGTAGAGGTGCTCCGAGTACTAGCGCTGCAGGGTGGCGACGAAACGAAATATTATTGGGATGGTCATTTTCCGGCCGGATCGCCCATAAGAGTTTTCGTACTTGTATTACCTCTATATTACTTTAATTGTGACTTTTATCAGTTCTCGTCCGGTAGGTAGGTTCAGCCCGGGCTCAGCCGCGGATTTTGGTGAAATTAATTGCCTCAAATTAAAAATTTCATAAATTAAATTTAGTTCTCTTGAGTTATTAGATTCACACAGTATTTAGAGACACAATTTTTCGAATTTGCGATGCGTTTAATGTCAAGTTAGTCAGTTACGATACATAGTAACACTGTTACACTGTTATCACTCATCAGCTATTTAAGAATCGATAAATAAAAAATTATTAAAATTTTTTTTTTACTGCATCTCTTTCGAATTAATTACTGTAATGATTCTGTTAATTAATGTTGGCACTTCTAGTATCGGTTATGAAAATTTTTTAGAGTCACTGTGCGATAAAAACACAGTTCTTTGTAGGATTTTTTGAAGTTCAGGTGAGTTTACGTGTATATTTCCATTGAGATTTTTATTCATTCTTTTTTTTTCAAATTTTAGATTCCGATTGAAACGAAATTTTTTTGTAGAATTGCATTATGGGATAATCGAACAAACTCTCACTGACTTAACGAACAAATTATTTTGAGCGAAATGAAGAAAATATTGACCTGTGAAGTGAAGCAGTTCTGAAGTACTTATTGATCAATTTACACCTTTTTTCAACTAGCACTAGTGTTTGAGATGAAGATAATCATTTCTTGCTTTCAAGCGTATCCACTTTGAATGTATCTCACAATTCTTAGATAATAAGTATGTAATGGCATTATTGGTTTCACATTGTGCTAAGAAATGTGGTTTCTTAATTTTTCCAGAAATCAGCTACTCAGTCAAGATGAGAGTGAAAAAAAAATCGTTGTTCTTCAGTGCTATTTTCTTCTTATCTACTTACATCGTGTTCTATTATCTTTTTAATAATAACTTTCTTAGAAGACACGATAAGGTAAAATTTCATATAATCAAATCGTTTTTGAACTATTATTGCATGCGGTATAAATATGTACAATTTCTATGAATGTTTAAGACTGCAAGCGAACAAATCCCTCATTATAAGGCCAGAGTGTTTATTGCTTTAGTAAGTAACATATCGATTTTATGAATTCTCTTAATGATGAAAAAATTGTGTAACGTAGTGTGGGTGTTTATTGTTTTAGTAAGTTATTCATTAGTTTTTAAAATACGTAAGTATTTTATTCGCAAATAATTGTAAAGTTTGCATTTCATTGATGATTTCAGAACCAATCTTACGCACGTTCACGACATCGTTATGGAGATTCAGAAGAAAAATGTGAACCGATTAGTTCACATTCATCAGCAGATATCCAGGTTTTTTAACTTGACAGTTGTTTCATTTTATTTTTTTTACGGATGAAATTGTGTCTTAAAATTCGTTTTTTCTTTTAGATGTTCAATCTTTATAAAGAAATAAAATTCGATAATCTGGATGGCGGAGTCTGGAAACAAGGCTGGAATATCCAAGTTAATAAAAAGAGATGGAATTCGAATAATAAATTGAAAGTATTCGTTGTGCCTCATTCGCACAACGATCCGGGTTGGTTAAAAACATTCCAGCATTATTACGAAACACAGACAAGATTCATTTTTAATAATATGATTGATAAACTGATGGAAAATCCAAAACGTAAATTTATTTGGGCCGAGGTTTCATATCTTTCTATGTGGTGGAATGAAGTATCAGAAATCAAACGAAGAAAATTCAAAGCGTAAGTATTTGGATAAAATTCAATTGAACGATATAGGCGAATTGTTGAAATATTATGATTTTTCCCCGCATCAGATTGGTCGATAACGGACAAATTGAAATTGTTACCGGTGGATGGGTCATGACTGATGAAGCCAATTCTCATTACTATTCCATCATCCAACAACTCACTCACGGCCATCAGTGGTTGCGTGAGAATTTACAAATCGAACCGAAGTAATAATAGCAAATGTTATCATCTGATCTCAATAGTGTGATCAATTTCACGGTTGGAAATTTTCCAGACGGAGCTGGTCCATCGATCCCTTCGGCGTATCACCAACGATGCCATTTTTGTTAAAACAATTCGGTTTAGAATCATTAGTGATTCAAAGGACACATTACGCAGTGAAAAAATATTTGGCGAAACGTAAACAGCTCGAATTCCAGTGGCGACAACTTTGGGGTTAGCAATTTAGATGAATTTTATGTCAAGTGCCAAGTAATAAACAAAATGTTTGCAGATTCCAACGGTAAACACGACTTTCTCACGCATATGATGCCCTTCTACAGTTATGATATTCCGCATACCTGTGGTCCGGACCCTTCAGTCTGTTGTCAGTTCGACTTCAAACGTATGCCGCAATTCAGTATTACTTGTCCTTGGAAAAAGTACCCTCAAATGATAAACGAGAAAAACGTCGCATTCAGGTAATTAATTATACGAGAAATCGTCAAATAGACATTTCCAAACAAAAATTCATTCTAATTCTAATTTTTTTTTAGAGCGGAATCATTACTTGATCAATACCGCAAAAAAGCAGAACTTTACAATACAAACGTATTATTAGTTCCTCTTGGCGACGATTTCAGATACGATGTTCTACCAGAATGGGACGTTCAGTACGGAAATTACGAAAAACTTTTTGCGCATATGAATAAAAATCCTTCACTTTATGTTGAGGTATATTTACTATAAGCAGTAATACTGTCAAGAAAAAACTAGATTTTTTGATAAATTATACATACTTTTCAGGCTAAATTTGGAACTTTGGAAGACTATTTCAAAGCGTTGGAAAATGAAAAACCAACTGCATCATTTCCCAGTTTACAAGGTGATTTTTTCACTTATGCTGATCGCGACGATCATTATTGGAGCGGATACTACACTTCGAGACCGTATTATAAACGAATGGATCGAGAATTGATATTTTACTTGAGGTATATAAATATTTAACAATATTTTTCAACGGTTAAATGTATAGATTTCGTAACTAGAACATTATTGTTGAGAAAATTAGGAGTGCCGAAATCCTTCACGCTATTGCATGGAAAAGCGCGCCATTGAGCGATTCAAAGTGGTTACTATCGGATTCTACGCAATTTTTGAGCATATTGAGACAAGCGCGTGCCAGTTTAAGTTTATTTCAACACCACGATGGGATAACGGGAACGGCTAAAGACCATGTGGTAAACGATTACGCTATTAAGTACGTCTGTTCTCATTAAAAACCTTTGGATTTTATGCTGCATATTTAAAAAATGATACATTCTAATTATTTGAAGATTACAAGAGGGAATGATAGGTGCTGAAAATGTGATGCAGCAGTCGCTAAACTTCATACTAAACCCGAATAAGGTAATAAAACTACGCTCATTTGAATACGCAAATGAATCCGCACTCGTGTTGAAATTTTTTCGGTGATTTTAGGATACCAGTCAACGTGATCCTGAAACAATTTATTTTGAGTTGAAAGAATCCAGGAAAACGCCCTCAAGTGACCATAAATACAAAATGATCAGCTTAACCGCCGACGATGCCTTGAGACGGGTGGTTGTTTTCAATTCTTTATCGTGGCAACGTGTTGAAATACTGAATCTGAAAATTGATAATCATCGATTTATCGAAGTATGTTAATCTTCTTGATTAAATCTTGGAGTGACAACACCCATTCACTAAATATTCGCTACGTTGTTGTAGATGATTGACGAAAGTGATAAACCTATCCCATATCAGATCAATCCTTTCTGTGAAATAAATGATCATGGCAGTGATTGCTACTTATTGCACTTCAAAGTTGACGTCGGGCCTTTAGAAATCAAGACATATTTTGTAAGATATAATCCAGAAGTATCAAATGAGTACGTATTAAAAACAGATATTGTTTAGAAGTTCCTATTACAAAACCAAAATGACTTATGCTTATGGTGTTTAACAGCTTAAATATGGCTTCCTTGAAAATCATGAATGCTTTTGGCATCTCAAGTGAAACCGAACGAATAAAGGAATTCATTAAAGATCAACCAGCGGCTTCGGAATTTTCAATAGAAAATGATAAATTATCGATCGCTTTCAGACGTGAAGGATTAATAAAAGCGGTCTCCTTGAAGAATAGTGACTTCACTGTACCCGTTCATTTACATTTCATAAAGTTGGTAAAATTATTATGTCCCGTCAATAGTATGAAAATGTAATCACATTCTTTCCTATTTTAATTTTTTCAGGTAATATTGTCGACATGAAAGTCGAGTAATGTGCGGCGCGTATTTGTTCATACCTGAGGGCGATGCCAAAGAAGTTGACTGCCTTAATCCTATGGTCAAGATAATCGAAGGGAAGCTGATCTCTAGTGTCATTACATATTGTGATTACGTAGTTCACGTTGTGAATATTTTTAACGCTGTTGGCAAGTTTATTCTATTCATCAAAAGCCATTATTTTGGAACCGCGATCAATAAATTAACATATTTTACCAATTTGTAGGACCTGAAGAATACAGTGTTGAGATATTGAACCTAGTTGACATAAGGACCGAAAGAAATTTTGAAATTGGTATGAAAATTTCAACCAATATAAGAAATGATGGAATATTTTATACTGACCTCAATGGTTACCAGGTTAGAAAATCCATCTTCGGAAAAAATTTTTCAAATCTTCCGTACTGAATAATATTTCATTTTTGTAGATGATCAAACGACAATACTTAAAAAAATTACCACTTCAAGCCAATTACTATCCAATGCCTTCCAGCATTTACATTGAAGATGAAAAAGCCCGAGTAACCGTAGTATCAGCTCAACCACTAGGTGCTTCTTCCATTGGTGAGGGCGAATTGGAGGTGAGATTTTCCGTTTAATCGTTTCACGAGTAGTATGTTTATTTGTACGCTTCAAATCATTTTCGTTTATTTTACTCAATTTTTGTTGACACAGATAATGATGGATCGTCGACTCAATCAAGACGATGAACGGGGGCTAGGTCAAGGTGTCCTCGATAATAGGCCTCTATTGAATGTATTTCGGCTTATTGTTGAGAAAAAAATGCTCAACTGCAAGGTAATAACAGAGCGTATAAGTTTTAATGTACTAATATGAACTTTATAGCTAAAGCTTGATCTACTTTCAGAAAGTACCAGATTCTCATTTAGCCGGTTACTTATCAATGATTTCATATTTATCAATGAATGCTATTCTGTACCCCTTGGCATTATTTGTTCGAAGTGATAGTGAAACCAAAGAAAATAAATTGTCAACCACTTATAGTATTAATGCAGTGAACTCTTCGTATAGTATCGATATTCACATCGTCTCGATGACAACTTTACCAGAGCCTTTTGGTATCGGAGTTGTACTTCATCGAGTAGAATTGGATACTTGCCTTCATCATGTATATGACCGTTATATATTCAGCGATGGAACGGTTTGTTTATTATTATGGTGATTAAAATCAGCTATACTTTTTACCCAAAACTGATGATTGATGTGTTCTATTGCAGGTTAACTTGACTAGTATGGTCCCAGTAAATAAGAATGATATCTTTCGCTCTTCGTCGCTGTCATTTGTTAATATTAATGATATGCCAATTTCAAACGACGTATTTAATCTATGTTCGATGAATTTAGCAGCATTTCATGTTGGTAGTCGTGACGGGAGTAAATAATTTTATTTTTCAAAAAAATTTATAATACCAATGTATTACCTGTTTTAGAATGTGAGTTGTGCTATTTTATATGTAAATGTTTGTATGATATTCTACTTAATTTAAATGAGGGTACCTTATGACGATTACAAATCTTTGTTGCCTAAATGCCTATTGTAATGCACATTTATTTGTACTCGGTGGTTAGTGTTGGTTATGTGTTTATCATGTACTATATAAAAGAAAGCATTTTCAAATTAGATTTTGCTTGCACAATTAGGGTACCTACTTATGTAAAATGATAAGCTTTTAGTTCCTGTTTTAAATTTTAATTTTAAAAACTTGTGATACGAAGAACGGTAGATTTTATGGTTTTTCCTTTGGGAAATACAAGTATTAAAGATAATTTTATGTATTTACAATTGTATTAGGTGCGTAAAGATTACGAATCAAACCTTGTGTCATCTACGGTAATCCGAAGGATATCTACGTTTTTATATTTTACATATTTTTTATGGAACAGCGTGCAATCCTTCATTTTTTTATCTTCTCTGTGACCAATTTTTTGTATCGAGTAGATGTAGAGTCATCATGTATGTAGATCGACGTATTATTTTTCAAATTTCGATAGGTACTTACTCAGTAACTCAGTGAATGTTTTTAAATGCTTATTTTTTTTCGTGATTATAGAATTTGATTTTTAACAATTTTATTTATTTTTATTTCATTTCGAAAATTCAAGTTTCAATACCTCAACGTATACGTAGAAACGCCAAAAGGTGTTTTCAACGTAGATTCACCTCATGCTGCAACTCGCGAAATTCGATCACCGCGATTGAGAAATCGATTGCAGCGCTCGCCGCTCAGGTGAGCGTAGAATGGTCAAAGCTTACATCGAAATGACGAAATGAAATAATCGATGGTACTCATATCGATAAATCTATCGATATAGGTACATTAGGTACGGTACGCGAATCTTATCAGTGAGGTGATAAAAAATATAAATTTAAATATAGCCGAAATTTAGCAAATAGCAAAATGATACAGATTCAAATTTAAACCCATACTAACTTGATTATTTATAGTGATTTTTTTCCATAATTTTCTGAAAACCTAATGATATAATTCAGATTTTTTCATTTTTTTTACACCTTTCAAACATGTCTCTGTTTCCAGCCTACTCTGCAGAAGATTCGGAGACGCAAAAATCAGGTACGAATAATTTACCCGAATCACATATTTAGAGCAATAATGGTTTGTTGAATAGAGACTCTTGGTATTTTTCAGAAACTTCTTCCCTAACATGGCTTTCCAACTCCAGTTTCAAACCATCTGAAGAAAAATCAAGTGGTAAAGTGAGGCAGAAAAGCCCACCTTCTTCCCATAAGAGAAAGAAACGTAAACAAGAGAAACATGAACAAGCTGAAAAAGTATTCCTGCATAGAGCGTAAGGCAAAATTGTCTCGTTTTTACAGATACTGTACCAATTTACATTTTTGATAAAATGATGTAACTTTTTAGGGAAGAAAAAATGCACGAATTATTGCGTAATTCCTCTTTTCGAGAAGATCGGATCGGCTCCAGAAATAATGTTTTAATTCCCACTCTAATGAAAGATGACAAACCGTAGTAGGTGAAATTATATGTAGATATTGAAATGGCGTTAGTTTAATATTTCATATCATCTCTTATGTACTTTTTCTCAGCTATAAGAAGCCTAGAAAATGTTATCATTTTAATGATAATGAGCAAAAAAAGAAAAGCAAAGACTGGAGATACTATAAATGTTCTTCAAAAGTATTCGAATCTGATTTAACAGTTACCGACCAGCTTCCTTCTCAAACAGATGAAGACGTTATAGCACTGAAGAACGAAGGTTTGTATGATTACATCGAATAAATATATTAACTGGGGAGAAATAGATTTTCTTAAGTTGTGTTTTTGCAGAAACGATGCCTCTAAGTACGAACTTGGAAACACAGCTATCAAAAATGACTGCATCGTATAATCAACAACTGACTGAGAATCCTTACGACGAAGATTTATGGTTGCAGTACATTGATTTTCAGGTACTATACTCATTAAGTTACTTTATTCACCACCAACCACCGTGCAAATTGATTTTAAAAATAATTACTTAAAATCATATCTGATTTCAGGACGAAATACAGCATTTCCAAAAATTTTATAGGAAAAGCAAAGCAGGCAGTGCTCTCGCTATAGCTGAAAAAAAATTGTCAATCTTAGACAAAGCTCTGTCACAGAATCCAACTTCATTACTTTTATTAAATCGTAAATATGAAATTAAAAATGAGTTCTTTGATGCTGAAAAGATATCCGAAGAACTATTCAACGATTTACGTCAAGATCCCGGGAATATCGTGTTGTGGAACCATTACATACGAAACACGCAATGTAAATTATCACGTTGTTCCGTTCCTAAAGTAAAATCACTTTACGCTAAGGCTATGGAAAAAGTTAATTTTATTCAAAAAGATGGACTATTATCAGCTGAAAAACATTTATTGGGTAATTATTTTTTTGATATTAGTTTGAAAAATTAATTAATCACTGTGGATATTTTATTTTTATTTTTTTCATTGTTTCTAGATTTATACACGACGAGTGCTTTATTTCTTCGCCAGTCAGGTTTATGGGAACAGTTTTTGACTCTTTTACGTTTAAATTTACAATTAAATTTAACAACATCTGAATCTGAAGACTATAGAATACCAGTTAATTTAGCAGAATCGAGTATACGTAAGATTTTTTCATATTACTTCATGAAAGTATATTAGAAATTTTTTAAAATTAAAAATATAATTTTCTTACATAGAACAAATGGAAGATAGCATGTTGACTAGTGGTTTACCAGTATCCTCTTTATGGTTAAGAATTGAAAGACTCCGCCAACGCGTTCATTGGTATCCGACAACCGATCCTGATTGTGAAGATCCGCAAAGAGTTGTCGTTGCAACCGACGTTACTGATTTAATTAAACCTATTACCAGTCGATCGTTGAACTTGAGAATTGCAGCGTTAACAATGGTTTTACTAAAAGTTCCCTTAATACCATTCAGAGATACTGTTTTTAGGATGCTTTCACTGAATGACATTGAATGGCAAATGGACTCAGCAGAAATATTGTTATCGATTTTTTGTTCTCTAGGAATAACACAAGGTATTTATCGGCTTAATCGCGTCTCTTCTTAGTAATTGAACAATTTTTAATTATTATTGTTATTATTATTATTATTTTTTAGGACGATTTACTCATACCGAAGAGTCGATTATTTCGTGTTTCAAAGATCTAGTTTCGTATCCTCAGTACATAAATGACGAGCTCGGTCGAGACGAATATTTACAATTTATACAAAACATGTTCCTCAAGTTATCGGAAAATTTACCTTTTAATTGCGAAACGATAATGTTGGTTTGGTGGCTGAGATTTGAGCGTAGTCTTTTCATCGCCGGTAAACAACCGCAAAGTAGAAAAAAAAAACTAAAAACTTTGGTAAAGGATTTATTGAAAGATAAACACAGGTTTGTTACGCTTAATTTGACAGTAATAACTGTATGCTTTAAATGACACTTTACCAATTTCTTAAAATTTTTAGGAGTAATTTATCATTGTATATCGAATATGCATTTCTCGAAAAGGAATTCAATCAAAATGATGACAGCTGTATTAAAATTTTAGAGACTGCTTTGCTACTATATCCAGTTAAGAAAAACTTTCACTCTCTCACATTGAAAAATTGCATTACTCAACTGTACCGAGTGTTTGTAGAATTGCTGCTGGTGTCTGGCAAAAAGTAAGTGTTTCGTGCATCAATGATCCTATCTATACTTTTTGTACGCATGCATGTATTGTACCTATTATCGTGCATTCGTTTGATTTTATCTTACGCGAATTGTTGTTGGTTCTATTTTTAGAGAACGATGTTTAAGTTTGCTTGCGTCATTAGCATTGTCAACTCCAGAGAAAGAAATTACATTGAATGAAGAGACATTAAAAGCAGCACTATCGGAATTTGAAAAAACAACCAATCAAAGTTTTGACGAAGATTTCTTACTTGAAGAAGTGTTCACTTTTGATCACACTGAGCCACAATTTTTCATCGAATGGATTTATTGTCACGCTTGGTTTCTATATCTAACAGAATCGGTTTGGTCTGCCAGCGTATTTTTAGATGAACTTTTGCATAAAGCAAATTATTACGAGAAAGGAGCTCCAGTCTATATGTAACGACGATTTTTGATTTAATGTCTTTTTGTCCAAGTATGGTTATTTATTTTTCTTCATTTTTTTCTCCAGTGGCACATATTATCGAGAAATGATTACTGAGATTTTGATCACATTATTGCACTTCCATTGTAATAATAATAAAACGAGCTTCAATGTGTTACATGATAGTTTATCCAAGGGTATCAAAGAGTTTCCAAATAACATGCTTTTACTCGGCACGTTTGCTGATCTCGAGGTAAATCGATCTCCACTTCTAAAGATATTAATCAAAACGTAGGATTTGATGTTTTTATTTTTTTTCACAGACCAAATTACATTTTGTAAGTCCGTGGTGGAAAATTGAGCGTTGTCTAAGATCGAATGATTCCCATGTAGCAAAATTGATTCTGATTTTATTAAGTCGTCGAAGGTTGATTTTATTCGAGAAAGCCAGCATTGATTCTTTGAAAATACTTGATCAAGGTAATGAATAGATTTCCCATTTTTGTAATTTGTATTCTTCTAATTGTCATCATTAACGAAAAATCGGTTCGTTTTAGGCGGACCTGTCGCAGCTAGTAACGCATTTAGTAATCGAATGAGAGCGTTGCTAGGAAAACTCGTCAACGATCGAAATACACGTTTTTGTCCCCTATTTTGGATAATTTATTTGCAATATTGCGCCCAATATGAGTCTGACATTAAATGCAAAGACGTATTTTATTTAGCTATTGAAAGTTGTCCTTGGATTAAAGTAAGTATTTGTGACCTTGTAGGTTAAGGCGCATCGCATTGAGCTACTGTTTTATTTTCATAATACTCCTATTTATTTCAGACTTTATACATGGAAGCAGCGCATGCCTTACCAGATCAAGTTCCGCAAATTCAAGATTTAATGATCGAAAAAGAGATAAGAATCCATATAACGCAAGATGAAATTGAAATTTTACGAGATAATTAAGTTGATTGGTATTTGTAGGCTGTGATTAATTAAAAATATTTTTATTTACTGCAAAATATAATTTCTTTTTTTATAAAATGTGTAGAATTGATTTCAGAATCTGGGAAGGGTTTCTTTTTTGCAAGAAAATTCCGTCGTTTTTTTCTAACTGAAAGTTGAAGGAATAGGCCCAATTTATTTATGTAATATGTAAAACTTATTATAAGTAATTAAGTACCAACCAACACGTGGTATTAATTTTTCATGCCTGAAGAAATAATTATTAGTGTTTAGCATTACTTTTGATGAAAGTTTACATTTACTATGTCTAGTACAGAATATTGTTGCATAGAAATTAATTTTTGTGGCTAATTTTCTTTTGATAGGTAATTTTTTAATTGTACCGGGTTTAGTACCGGGTCATCAAAAAATGTTTGTATGTAAAAGTGTTGCCAACCTATCAAAAAAGTTCTGGGCGAATGCAATCATTTCTTGATCACCCGGTAGCTTGTAGGTACGTAACTACGTATGCCATTCATATTTTAATTAAAATTTAAAATTCAAATGAATGCACTTGTTATTCGTTTTCATGTTACTTTTTTTATTTTGAGACAATCAGTGCAGGATGTCAACTGATTCCCAGACATCTAAACGAAAAATTCTCTTTTTGAAATTTATTTCTTTTTTAGTGATAGGTACCAAAATAATTTATCGATTAATGATGAAAATTAGCCGCTAACGAAAGAAAAAAGAGTTCAGTGTCGCTTTACGCAATTACTTCTGTACAGTTTTGGTGTAATCAGTTGAAATTTCGTACGAAGAGAATTAGGGAAAGAATCTTTCCTTAAGTATTCTAGTTCTAGTCGCAAAGAACAAAATAACTACCTAGTACCTAGACCTACATCGTTTTCAAGGTATACCTCAGGCATACTTGGTCATTTTTTTCACTGACGACTTTTTACAGGATGTGAAAAAATTATAAGAGGGAGAGAAAATTAGTGAGGTCAAGTTTTATCAATTTTCTGAATTTTCTCTCCCTCTTACAATTTTTTCACTCCCTGTTTAAAAGTTGTCGCTGAAAAATGATAATTCCTGCAGTGAAAAGTGATGTGATGTGAAGTGAAGTGAAGTGAATTGAAGTGAAGTGAAAACTGTATAGTTATTTTGTTCAATCAAAGCGACTAGAATATAGGAAAAATAGTATAGGGACAAATGTATGACAGGATGAATGCGATTACACTACAGCTCTCGCATACGTTCGAGTATTCGAGCTGCAATTATCGCGCTCGTCGGCAAGAATATTATTCATAACTCATAGGTAGGTAAGTCTGGTCTGGGGTCTGGGTGAAAGAAAAAGACTAGAAGTCTGGGAATCAGTTGAACACCCTGTACCAGTTGTTACTAGTTGGTAACACTGCTTTGTTGAACATGGGAAGATCATCACGTTGATAATATGTTGATAATTGATAACGATGTGAATATTTCACATTACTTCACATGGGCTGATGTTTTGGTGAAGAAAAGAAAAAAAACTGGTAAAGTATGCAGTAGGGGACGTACGTTAGTCATAATTTCGACGACTAGTCAATTAGAAAGTTAGACTGGTTTGTACTATCCGTGGTGGTAACACGGACGCTACAATACTATGATAGAATAGTGTTAGCAGTGTTTGCGGTTTCGTTTTAGTCCTTATATCATTGCGCGTTAATTATCATAGAAATGAAATCGCTCTTGAGTTCTATTCGGTTCGTGAAACCCTCATTCTATCTGCCAAGATTTTACGCCACCGTCGTGCCAGAACCATTGGATCCTTATCAAGAAGAAGCCTTAAACGAAAAATTAATTTTAGTGAATGAAAATGACAAAATCATCGGCACTGATACGAAGCGCAACTGTCACAAAGTCAAGTACGGTAATATACCATTGCACAGAGCTTTCAGCGTTTTCATTTTCAACTCTAAAAATGAACTGTTGTTGCAAGAAAGAGCTTCTTCGAAAGTAACCTACCCCAACCATCTTACCAATTCATGCTGCAGTCATCCTCTTTACGATATCTTAGTCGGCCAAGATAACCACGCGAATTCAAAATTGGCCGTACAGAGAAGATTGAACTTTGAACTCGGTATTCCATTGCCTGAAACGCAACCATCTGAGTTTAAATTCATCACCAAGATACATTATTTTTCCAAAGGAGACGGTAACTGGGGTGAACATGAAATCGATTACATTTACATCGTTCGTAAAGACTTCACATTGGTACCCAACTCCATGGAGATCAGTAACATATTTAGTGTTTCTAGAGAAGATTTTAATGGCTTCATCAAATCAACCGGACTACCTTTGACACCTTGGTTTGAATTAATTATTAAAAATTGGTTATTCAAATGGTGGGATAATCTTGACGATGTGCAATCCCTACGAGATGACAAAATTCATAGATACCTGTAACGAACGCAGCGCGTTCGGGTATTCAATTCAAGCATAGTACTTTTCATTTATTTGCATTTCTAAATTCGGCGTCATCGTTTTGTTAAAATAATAATAAATCTGTTATTCTCTATGCTTTTCATGTATTCAATTAGTATGCGTGTGGTGTATCGCGTCATAGAAAGTGTACAGGAATGCCGTTATGTAAATTTTATTTTTTAAAAAACAACACAGTAATGCAAAACGATATATGTATCATCATAACATCATTTAGAATCCGGCGGTACTTCGGATATACCATAAAGACCTGCTAGTAAACGTCCATAACTGGAGGAGGCGTGCTCTTTAGGCGGTAAATATGGTCCTCTGTCGCCGTAATATACGTATCTGAATTATTTGTTAAGGAATACGTAATCAACAACAATATGTTTTTCCAATCAATTCATAATTAAAATATTCTTCACGAATGAAAAAGTTTTGAATATAAAGGATACGGTAGTCGTAATATCCAATATGAGCTTTGAGATAAACGTACAGGTTCTTGAATTCCGGTTACGAACACCGGGCAAGGGCTAGGGGCTGGTTGTACTTTGGGGTTCAACGTAACATTGACCGGTGCTTTAGGCGTGACCACATGAATTCGCATTAATTGAGCAATCAACTGTTTGGAATTCCTGAAAAAATGTTAATGAAACGTTATCTACACAGGTATGTTTAAAACGAGATGAATATATGAATTTATTTTAAACCTACCTGCAAGGACATGGATAGTATAATGGCATATCACAGTTGGTGACTTTACTTCCATTATCTCGAACTAAACCAGAGCCTGTTGCTTTTAAGACTTTTTCTGGACTCGAGCACATGAAACGATGACCGCATGGACATTCATATTCCACGCCGACAAATATTTTGACATTGAATTCTGCGTAAAAATAACATTATTCGACGGTTATGAAATAAAATTCAAAAAATATTCTCAACTGAAAATCAAAACAAACCTTTTGTTCCTTTGCGACGATTTCGCTGAGGAGCGTTTTTATTTCGAGGATCGTTTGATGCCCAAAAGCGTTCTTTCATATGATGCTCCAACCTAGGTTACGTAGATGTATATATTTATCAAATTCGAATTATTTGCATGGCAGACATTACTGACATTACCTCACTGTCACATCCCAGGGCAAAAGGTATGCAGACCCGGCTAAAAAGCCAGGATGATGCTGTTCTTGTAAACCTAAATTATGAGAGTACAAACTGGACGGTCCAAGGCATACCAATGACCATGAAGGAAACTGCGGTAACAATCCAGGTGGCGATTCACTGTGCAGCATACCAGGTAAATATTCAGTTGTGCTGGGTTGTCGCACTAGTCCTTTATCTGAAAATCATTCATTAAAATTAAATGTTATTGAGTTTTTTTCTTTCATCTTCATCAAGTAAAATATTCACCTTTATTAGGATCACTATGATCAGTAACTTGAATAACTATTTTCTCAGTAGTTTGAGTTAATGACGCTTGAGAAGGTTTCAATTGATTGTGGTGATCATTAATTGGCTCAGCTGGATGAAAACCGCCTTGTTCTTCGACCATCAACATGTCACTAGCAAGACTTATAGAGTGACAAGATATCAGGGCTAAAATAAATGAAATTCAATAAAGCTCGTAAAATCATCAATACAAATAAATTAAATATTACCTAAACTCAGCCCTTGAGTAGGACCGTGCTGTGTTTCTTGACCCAAATCTTTACTGGGCATCAATGAATTAACGTTTTCTTTTCGTCCAACAATTTTAGTAGGTTTTGAGAACAATTGCGCCGCTCTAGGGTGACAGAAGTTTGAAATTAGTTTTTCATCAAAAAGAGTACCTACCAATCGGTAGCAATCTTACCTGTAATCTTTTGTGCTGGGTTGAAAAACAGGAAATTGAATTTTATCGTAATGAGAACAACCACAATCCTCTCCCAATATTTGATAAAATTCGTAATTAGCAGCTCGAACAGTGAATGGGTCGTCTCGAGGTCCTTGCTTATGACCGCAATTACACGATGATATGTAACGTACTCCGCTAGAGTGTTCGGTAACTGGCGAATCAGACACACTGATGCTGTAAACAAAATCAATAACGATGAAAGTTCGTGAAACGAAGCAGAAAATTTAAAGAAGAAAGTACTTACTTTTCATTAGATTCGCTATTCGCTGATTCGCCTGAGCTACTTTTATGTAAAGGTAGGTTACAAGGATTGCCCGTGAGGCTTAAAATTTCGCACATTTGACGTCCACTTTTCCAGTACTTATCGCATTCTTTAACCAATTTTTGAATATAGATGTCGACTTGGGGGCCTCTGGCGTGAATACCGAAAACTGATAAGGCATGAGTAACCTGAAAAAATTATTTGAGGCTAGATTTTCCATTTTTTTTAGACACTACATCATTTTCAAATTTTGACTCTCACCTTAGTTTCGTGATATTTTTTGGTATAATGAGAAGGTAAATTTTCTTGATATGTGGCTATAGCCAAAGGAAAGACTTTATTACATCGTGCTTCGCTAAATCTTTGATCAACGTTCAAACAATTTTTTAAATTAGTGAAATCTGTAACGTCGTCTTTCGAAGGTTGAAGAATAAAAAAATCAAATAATTTGTTAGCTGCTTCGAACCACACTTCAGCAACCGGCACCTGATATGAAAGAAACATTTAAAATAAAATATTTTCATGGTGGTTATTTTCAAATGAAAATTACTTCGAATAAATTAGGGCTTGAATGCCTGCCTGGGCTATCATCGAATCCTTTGGTGAAAGCCGTTTCAATGTGATCATGAAGAAAAACGCTAAAGGTATGATCTGTAATTCAAAGAAAATATGAAATTACTTGATTCCATTTCAGTGAAAGACAATTTTGTCATACCATCAGAGGATGTTGGATTAACGATGGCTTCAGGAAGGCTCTCAAAACCGTAATTACAGTGGTTTTGTTCTGCAAAAAATAATAAAATGCTCAAAATTCAAATTTCGTATAAAAGGAATCCAATGCTAAACTATTTTACCTGGACTAGGGTTAGTGCAAAAACTAATCAAACTATTCAAATAAAAACTGGTCCAATCTTTCATTACGTTTGTTTCAGTTTCAATAAAAACGAACTCTTGATTGAGAGGAATAGCGAATAACGAATTTCGACTGAAATAAGTTACGTTACAATCAACTAAAATTTTTCGTAAATGAACATACTAAGCTTGCACTTACGTGTTACTTGAAATGACGCGACATTTTTTCAAAATTCTGTAAATTTGGTCTTCCACAGAATGCTCGAGTTTTTTCAAACTTGTCAATACCTCTGGACTGAAAAATACGTCGAATTGAATTATTATTATGCGTCTTCAATTTATAAAGATACTCTGACTCACCTATCAATATTTTTCAATGATGGAGGACAATTTTCGAAATAAAATAGTACTCTTGGTGAACAGAATCTGCCATTCATTTGCCACTCAGGTGAAATATTTTTCACTCCTTTAAGGACACTGCTGACTTTTTCCGATAATTTTTGCCTAAAAATATTTATATTATTACATGGGATAATACTACCGGCGAAATTAGGTGGGAAAACGTATTACCAACCGGATGGTGTCAAAAGCTTTAAATAATTGAACATAGCTTAAATCAAAGACATGAGTTGGATGAGTGACGACCAACACATGAGATATAAAAAAAAGAAATAGCAGAGCGCGAGAGTATCTATACTTTAAATCCGTCCATACTGTTAAGAATCCCTGAAAATCATACGATTGACACGAGGTTTTACTTAAATGATTCTTTTATGCAAAACCTATATGTATGTTAACAATTAACATACATACTTTTTCTTCCAATTCGACGGAGTACAATTCATATATCTTAACTAAAGAATGAGCATCAAAACTTCCCAGTAGATGCAAGTATACAACGTTTTCTTTCTTGTCGTAAAAGCCTTCGATATTGCACTGCAACACAAGAAAAGTCAGTAGACGTTCTCCAGACAATCGATGAGTGCCACACTAACCAAAAAATCGTCGTTGATCTCCGACTCTTCGAGCATACATTTTTTGAAGATATTGTAACCAAGAAGCTTATCAATAATATCAGCTTTACAGCTACCGGATAAGTATGATGATTTACCAAAAATTGATACTACGACGACTTGATTGTTGAGGATTTTTTCCCTGTAATAAAGAAATCATAAGATACATTTTTTCACCAAGTTTAGACCATTCTAGTAACTTACTCTTTATAAAAATCATACGGAAACACAAATTTATTCAGTAACATTTTTCTAAAATTTTAAAATCGAAACACCAGTTTATAATGAACTGGTTAACAACATTTTTATCTCATTAAATTTTTCATAATGAAATCTTATCATCGAGCGGAGATGAGTCGACGAGTCGACACTTCATCGGCAAGAAAGACGCTGATTCAGCGTGGAAAAAATTTGCAATTTTCGACAAAATTTTCGAATAATCCATAAAAATTAAAGTCACGTCGATTACAGACGAAGGATAGGGAACGAAGATGAGAAGAGAAATAAAAAATTTCAGTGTTACCATAATAAAACTTTTTATTTTGAACCATCATTTTTTTTGAAATTTTGTCGTTTCGAATACAAAGATTTCTTTGAATTAAAAAGACATTGAGCTTTTTTTTTCAGAAAGTACGGCTAAGTATTGAACAATTTTACTTTTATCAATATTTTTATTAATTAATAGCAAAATATTTATTGCTGTGAAGTTTTTGTTTTAGAATTTCATCAAAAGAAAAACTTTTGTAAAAAAATGTTCAAATTTCAAAAATTAGGTTCCTAAGTTTCATCTGTTCAAAAGCCAAGAAACAGCAATTTTTTTTTTGGTTCTCCAACACAGAAATTTCGATTTTCCCTAAGTGGCAATTCTTGTTTTATATTCTGGTCACAAAAAATTTTGTCTGTGATGTAGCGATATCAGTTTTGGTCCTTCTTACATACATATTTCATAGTTCTTTTGCGTTTTGTAAATTACTTTTTGTTTAGAATTAAGAATTTTTAGTCATATTAAATAAATTTTTAATTCAGTTACTACTTGATGACTTGTTCGAGTACTTGAAATGTCTCGTCATGATGGTAAGTTAACCTCATTCTCACCTGCATAATCTCATACCCGAAATTAGTACACAACATAAATTCTCATTTATTTATATTGCAAAAGTCATCATAAGTGCACTTAATGCGTTCAGCTTCAGATTGCAATAGTCGTCGGATACCTTTTTCCGAACGCTGATTTTGTTTCAATTAATGTAGATCCACCCTTTTGAGTGTGAAACCATTACATAATACATTGTTCTATGTGTACTACTCTAGTCAGTTTTTTTATTATTTTCGACACTATAGAGAAATTATTGCTTTGAGTATTTATCAGATTTATTATTCAATAGTAGCTGTGATAATTTAAATGAGATCAAAATAATTAAAAATTTTTGATGCAAGGTTAGTTTTATTGTTTTTGCAAAAAAAGGTGGATCATCTAGTTGTGTTAATTTCAAGTTCTATATTGTGATGTAGCATGCGTTTCGAGACGATAGTTCACTTGTGTTATTTCATTCGTTTATTGTTCAATCGTCTCAGGTTGTGAGAGTAATCATGTGCTTCAGTTCATTTCATTGCCTTTGAATAATTGCTTTCATTTCTGTTTAGGTGTAAGTTGTGATTCATGTTTAAAAGGCAATTTCCGTGGAAGGAGATACAAGTGCTTAACATGTTACGATTACGATTTGTGCGCTTCTTGCTACGAAGCTGGTGCTACCACTACACGGCATACCATTGAACACCCAATGCAGTGTATCTTGACGCGATCAGATTTCGGTAAGTGTATGACTTCCGGTGTGTAAGGTATTGCGCGTAAGTCTCATCATTTGTTTTTTTGTTCATAGAACTGTACTATGGAGGTGAGGCGTTGACAAGCGAACAATCCCAGTCTTTCACATGCCCATTTTGCGGTAAAATGGGTTTTACTGAGACTGCGTTACAAGAACATGTAAATGCCGATCATCAGGATTCTACAGTCGAAGTGGTGTGTCCGATTTGCGCAGCTCAACCCGGTGGTGATCCGAACCTAGTGACTGAAGATTTCGCTGGACATTTAGCTTTGGAACATAGACCTACTCCGAGAGATCTTATCTCCTTTTTAGATGAGCCTACTGGATCAAGGCATAACGTTCGAAGATTGCCAAACCCCACTAGAGGAATTGGCGGACGTGGTAGAAGATCTAATATGCACTTCAGGTTAGTCCTCGTTGTACTTTGCGAAAATGATGCTAGTCAATTCTGATTAAATGCGATTTTTATGCAATTCGTTTAGTTCATCTGGTGGAATATCGTCATTGTCGCCATCTGGCAGGGATGCCGTTGATCCAATCGCAGAATTACTTTCTCAGTTAAGTGGAGTACGTCGTAGTAATCCGACCCAGGGTTCAGCTTCTGCTCAGTTGCAACAATTACAAATGCAATTACAAATAGAAAGGCAACAAGTGAGGGTAAGTTATATACAATGTAAAAAAAAACTTTAATAATTATGACTTACAAAAGTGACGATTGTTTTCTACTTCGTAGGCCGCTCGTCAGCAGCTTGAGCGAATTCCTAGAAGACAAGTTCATGCTACATCTGCTACGTCTGCAACCAGTGGTACAACTAGCACCACTGTGACATCATTGAGTAACCACGTTTTAGCTGTATCTAATGCTAGTGGCGGCACATCAACACCTAAAGCCAGCGAAAGTGCGGCTAATAATAACACATCTGCTCATGTGCAATCGCATTCGCAACTAATGCTTACCAAGTGAGTATTCCAATTCCAGTCATAAGTATTTCCGAGCGAAACGATTTTGTTGCGTTTTTTTACAAATCGAAAACAAAAGTTTAAAAGAAAAATATGAATTTAAATTTACTTTCATATTTGTGTATAAATATCGTTGGTAGTTACTGGTTGTATAAACAATTCATTGAAACGCTGCATTTTTCACTTACTTGAACGAGGTGGTATTTAGTGAATTATGCCCGCTATTTCGAACCTTCATGCTGTTGATATTCGACTAACCTTGAATGTGTTTTCCTAACTTAGGTGTATGGATACAAGTTTATCGGAAGCGGAATTGGAAGCATTAGAAATCGAACGAGCTGATCGTAGCTACTTCATGCAAGAAGTGCTTCTAAATACGCTAATGATAAACGCAGATGACGATGACCCAAAATATGCGGCTGGAACATCCGCAGACAAAGTCGAAAACGCGAAACCGGTACGAGAACGCGCCTCGCCTATGCAACAATTGCCACCCTCGTCTCAGCAACAACAGCAGCAGACGCAACAACAACAGTCTTCGCAAAATGCAGTTAACCAGTCAACGGATCGGCCGGTCATAGCTTCGAAAACCGAGCAACAACCGACCGCTGGCAAGCAGCAACGCACCACGCAACAAAGAACGTCGCCTACTACCCAACGCACCGCCAGCCAGCAGTTGAGCATCGCTCCTCAGTCTCGTATTGAATTTACTATTTCACGTCCTCATCAACCTTCTTCTGGTAATATTAACGTTAGAGAGGTTCTAGTAGGTAATAATAACTATGCGGGTACCGATACAGCTCGCAGGAAACCTATCTGTACCGTAGACAGTATAAACCAAACGACGGAACCGCCAACGTCCCATTAAAGAAAAAATACACCCTTCTAGTCTTAATTTTTTTTTCTTTTTAGCCATCGCATTTTTTCCCTTTCCTCCCTTCTTACTTCTTATGTTGTAGGTTACGTCGAGAGAAACCGCATTCGGATATTATCCCATTTATACTATCTCTTTCTCTATAATATTATTCTTTCCCATTTCAACCATTAAAAACACGTACCTATTTGGACCAGCCAATAAACGCTCAACCGATTGTTAATCTTGGATGATTGAACGATGTTTCGGTTTTTGCGACACGTGCCTTCGGAGGTTGAATTCTTCTTTCGTTGTATTCGCGTGCCCCCTCTCGTTCGGATATATCGCGCTTCGAATATGCGGAATAATTTACTATTCGTTTTTGTAGGATTTTTATACGAGTTATTTGGTATATTGAGATTTTTTTTTTCGTTTTCCATTTCCCCTTTTTCTTTTTAGCAAGTATTTAAATTATTAGATATAGCTTCGTGCTGTGCGGAATGAGTGTGAATTCGTTCTTTCTTCATATCTCGTCATTGAATATGGTTAATGCGATATTGCGTACCTGTACGTTTTTGTATAGAATTCGTCTCTCGTTTTCTCTTGGTAAAGTTTGTATAGAATTTTGTATAAATCCCCCCGCTCTTTGTCCCTTATTCGTGTGTTTCGTTTTCGTAAATATTAGTCTACGGAATTGCATTTTCCATCAACGTTCCATTACTTCGTGTGTACATATTGTGAAAGTATAGCGCTTTGGAAAAAAACTTGACGAAACGTGTGAAATATGGTTGTGTTATCGCGACTACCTGTAACAAATAATATTCGAACGAAAATTTTTTGCGATTGGAAATTTTATATTATTTTAGCCTTTCCGTTTCGTTTTTCCTTTCTTACCTGAACTGGACGTATGCAACGAAAAATCACGCACGGTATTGCGAAACACGAAATTTTACTTTTAAATTAATACGTTACAATTCGAAGGCGATTGTGATTTTGATGGGTTCTTCGTGGATGTCTTATGATTTAGGCTTCCCTCCGTAGAGAATGTATCGCGTTATCGGGTCATGTGTGAGACGAGTCTGGGGCTCTCAACAGGTTCTGTAGCGAAAAGGAAATAAATTGTTTGTATTATAATTATATTCTGTGATTTATATACTGGGTCGATTAGCTTATTAACACATATTATATCTTATATACCTTCGTATTAACGCTGTATATAAAAAAATATAATTAAAAGTTACTTGAAGTTTGTGTTGTTGTTTTTTCATACGTCGCCGCGTCCACGATTGATTTTTTTCTCACGGTAAATTGAGAAGACGATGGACGTTATGAATGACGTCATTAATACAGAGAATCGTATTACACTTTTTTTTGGCAAATCGTGCCGTTGTGTTGAGTCATTCTGACGAATGATCTCTTCCGAATGGTGCCACTTTGATAGTGTATAATATACGATAATAAGTTTCGGTTCAGCGTGTCCTTACTTCAAAACAACAACCGACCGACCGACAAGATGGTTAAAATTAAAGTATGGACATCTCATGAAATACAATTTAATTAAAATATGCACATGATATAATATTTTTTTGAAGAAAAAGTAATTAAACAGATCCAATTGAAAGAATATTATCGCAAGGAATTTTTGGCACGGACGGTTCTTTGTACTTGAGATGAAGTAATTTAGCCAACAAGTCAGAATTGGCTGAATCCAACATGGCAATTTTCTTCTGCAAAATGACTATCTCTCGATTGGTTTCTTTTTGTTCCATTTCCGAATTCATTAACCTGTAGTAGAATAATGCGAAAATGATTCAAAAAATTGCAAAACTCAATAGATATGGACCGAAGGGAAACTATACCTGACGATAATGTTACGTTTTTCGTCTTGGATTTTTCTTAAATCAGCTTCGATTTGTTTACGAAAAATTTCCTCGGCTCGAAGACGTTGCCTTTGAACACTAAGTTGAACTTGTAAAGTTTGTATTTGACATTGGCTGGCGTCTAGGCGACCTCTGAAACAAAAACCTTGCCATGAACTCTTGATTTAAAATCGAATTAAGGTTCAAGAAGTGCTAGGTACCTCAATTCTTCGATTTGAAATTTTCGTTTTGATTTCAATTGAATGTATTTTAGTGCTAAATTATTGTACTTTTCTCCCAGTGACTCGATTCGTGTTTTCATCGATTCGCATTCGGACTACGAAATAAAATGGAAATTAAAATGTTTCGTAGTGAATCGCTAACGCAAAGGGCTTACTTGTAATTTCTTATTTTCTTCTAGTCTGGCAATTTCGTGGCATGAACTCATTAAACTGCTCAGTTTGGAAGTCGCCTTGTAATCAGACATATCATTCAGAATTAAACTGGGAGAATCTGAATCACGATAGTCTTTTTTTTCAGAGCTGTTTTTGCCAGCTTGATTCGTGCCATCGTTTTCCAAACGGGATAAAGTCGATTTGTTCGAGTCGCTGTGAATTGAAAAAATTTTAAATAATAGTTCATGTTTGAAGGAAGTCAACTTTTATCCTCTTACTCTTACCAATGTTTTGAACAGCTCATTGAATTGAAAACGCTATGCTCGCCCGAGTAGATGGTGGTAAGCTCTCCTAAATAAAGTATAATTATATACTGAATTTGACAACGTGTCGTATAATAGATACATATTCATATTTCACACATACAAGCTTTTGTCATTCGAACTGATAAATCGAGGTGAAAATTATTCGACCGGAAATTTTCATGCTGAAGCATTCATGGTTACACATGCTCATCATGTAGCTTTTATGGGGAAATTTACAAACGAGCTAATTACGATAATTCATTCAACGAGCCATTTATATAAACGAAACGATAAAAAACACACAAAATCTTACGCTGATAGAAATCATTTAAATTACAGCCATTCTTCAGTATCTTGATAAATAAAAAATAGCATTTTTTTCGGTTAGCTGTAAGCGATAAACAGCTGCTACTTGAAAGCATTCTAAGAAATGAAGAAAAGTTATTTGTACCGACCTAACCGTACTTCTTTTTCTTCTAATTCAGCAAAAGCTTCCGATAACTGCACCGTTAATTTATCGATTAACACTTTAGTAGGAATTTAAACCCCAAAATTTGCGAATGGAGGTGAAAAAAAAATTATTTCATAAAATCTTACATAATACTAAAGCCTACCTTGAAAGCTAATTTTTCGTTATCCAGCGCAAGTTCTCTGGAACTTTTTTGAAGTAGTTGCAATCGCTCTGATAATTCGATTACTTCTCTTTTCAACGTTTCCCTTTCCGTAGAAATCTATCGACAGAACAGAAAAACGAATTATCTAATTGAGGAAAAAGGAAACACTAGAATTTCAAGTTGTAATAACTACCGATATCATTTCTGAAATGAGATCTTCATTTTGTGGATTATTCAATTTTAATTTATTCAATACTTGGACTTCTTCGGTTAATCGCGTATAGTCAGTCACTAAATTGGTGATCTAGGTAAAATATAGAAATGATAATTTATTTTGTTTGGAATGTATCAGCATCGAATTTTCATTTCTAAAAAAAATGCAAACCTTTTCGACCACAGTTTCACCTTGCAATATTACTCCTGATATAATAGTGGTTATAGCCTCCAATTGTTCGTGCAGCCGAGTGCTCTCATTTTCCATATTGATAGTACGTTTTTCGGACAGCTCTCGAACTTTTCCCATGTAGTTTTCCATCTCCTAATTTGATTTGTCGTTTGGTAAATATTCGTTTAAAAATGCAACTGCGTATAATAATTAATCTGAAGAAACGACATTACTTCAAGTTCTTCGGTTTGCTGCTCACGTAATTTCTCGCAAATTCGACGAGAGTTTTTCAAATTGATCTCAGCATCGACTAACCATCGCCAAATATGAATCAATCGATCATCAGGCTTCATAGCGTTGAAATCAAGACCTTCTTTCTTGAATCGCTGCTGTACTTCTTGCCACTCGTCTTCGTACTAGATAATTTAGAAAACGAAAAGAAAATAGAATTATTGATAAAAATTTTATAAAAGGTTTGAAAAACTAGCAATGAATCAGAAAAAAATTGGCTTACCAGATTCATTATAAAATTTTTCTATTTCGTTGACGTAAATTTATTTGGACTGATCGATCTATCATGTGTCACATACCAAGCTCGTCCTTCGATTTCGAAAAAGCTCGGCTCGTAGTTTTATTTATGCTTGTTTTGAAGCATTGAAGAATGAAGATTGAACTTTGAACTTTTGAAGTTGATTTTAGATTGTGATTGTGAACGCTGGCTTAGACCATTTAGAATTAACATAGACCGCGCTTAGTGATAAAATCGTGTTCCAACATTATTATATT